>PVKA01046047.1:0-15167 GCA_004027165.1 Ctenomys sociabilis | reverse complement strand
CTCTTACTAAAAAAAAAACAAAAAAAAAACAACAAAAAAAAAACCTTTTTAGTTTGGTTATTTAAAAATTTTACTCTTTCTTTAAATCATCACATGGTTGAGAGAAAAATGGCCCAGGATGTTAAATTCACTTTCACTTTTCTGTACTTCCTGTCTCTCAGTAACATGGTTCTTCGAATCCTCGATACCTTGGTAGTTCTTTAATATCTTCAGTAAAGATCTTTTATCCTTCCTTCCCCCTTCCCTCCCTCCTCCTTCTCTATCTTCCTTTCTTTTTTTTGTATTTTAGGGAAGGATCTACAAAACATTTAGGGGCTCACTACTAGATTGGACTTGTAGTGATCTACCTATTTACAGCCTTGAAAGAGCTGGGATTACAAGTGCGCACCACCACGCCCAGTCTGAACTGCCATCTCAGCATGTTCTGGGGGCAGAGCTGGCACTTCAGGCTCTAGCATCTAATCCTTGGTCCCTGAACCTGCTTGCAGGAGTTTTAATCCACTGAACTATTTGGCCAGCCCTTATTCATCGTTCAAGATTTTCTTAAAAATTGTTTTGTTACAGACTCACACATCATAATGGGAAAAGGAAGAATTTCCCTATTTTTTGTGTTTTTGTGATACTGGTGATTTAATTTAGGGCCTTTGCACTGAGCTATGTCCACAATCTTAAAAAATTTAGAAAAAAAAATTTAGGGGCTGGGAAGATGGCTCAGTAGAATAAGCTTTTTCTTGGCAAGTGCAAGGGCCTGAGTTCAATCCTTGGTTCCACAGGGGAAAAAAACAAAAACCTGTATTCCCCAGGCAGAGAGCAAATTGGCCGTGGCTCATCCACATGGCTGACTCTGACAAAGGATCTACAAACTGTGGTTCACGGTTTCAGGATAAATCCTAAGGGGATTTGACCAACGTTAATTAGATACAAAATTCTTTTTTTTTTGTTTTTGGCGGAACCAGGGATTGAACTCAGGGCCTTGCGCTTGCCAGGGAAGCACTTATTTTACTGAGCCATCTCCCTGGCCCTAAAAGCTACAATTCTTGTTACATAGGTCTTACTTTATCTTGGTCTTAACCATCCAGCAGAAAAGTATAAAAACGAAGTATAAAAAGTAAAGCCATATTAATATGCTGAGCTGTAAAAGACTCAAGTCAAAATCTTCTGACATTGCCAGTCCTATGGATCACCCACTACTATTATGGACTGCTGGACTATATTGGAATATTTTGCTGAATTCATGTACGTACAATATTTAAATGATAATGGAATACACTTTCTGACAAAACAAAACAAAAAAAGGGGATACAAAGGAAGGACCATTTTGAATCTATATATTCAAAATAGTTAGGATGGATATACAGCTACATTCTCTTAATTCAATGAATAGAAAGATTTTTTCTAATAGTGTTTGTGGACAGGATATTATGTTTGAATCTCATACAATGAATAACCACTAAGACAATAATATGCAATGTATTAATTATTGAAACTGTCCTACTAATGGGTTTAAAATCTGTCTCATTGCCATTTGTTTCTCAATAAAATTATTTTAAAAGTAAAAAATAAAAGTAAAACATTGTCATCATATGTTTACAGTATATAATGTTTACATATCTTATATAGAGTTGGTATATGCACAGAGCACATCTTCATTCCTGGTATCATCCTTTCTCTTCTGCTTCTTTCCCTTTTATCTCTAGGTACTTCTTCCATTTGACCAGCTGTTTCTCTGCACTTCTGAGTATCTCTCTTTTAGTTTGTTTTTTCTTTCTTTTTGATTCTCTGTTGTCTAATGGTTCTACTTAATGTATCCAGAACTATATTGAATAGGAGTAGTGATGGAGGTCATCCTGGTCTTATACCTGGTTTGAGAGTAAAAGCTTTTTTTTTTTGGTCTCCATTTAGAATTATGTTGGCTAGGGCTGGGGAGATAGCTCCATGGAATAAGCACTTGCCTGGCAAGTACATGGCTCTGAGTTCAATCCCTAGTGACACACACACACACACACACACAAAATAAAAGAAAGAAAAAGAAAAAAGAATTACATTGGCTGTTGGTTTTTGATAGACTAATTTTATGAGTTTGATCATGAATGAATGTTAGATCTTGTCAAATGCCTTTTCTGCATCTATTGAGATGATCATGTGGTTTTTGGTTTTGGCTCTATTGATATAATGTATTACATTTACAGATTTGTGTATGTTGGACCATCCTTGCATTGCTGTGATGAATCCTACCTGGTCATGGTGTATAATCTTCTTAATGATTTGCTGTATTCTATCTGCTAGGATTTTATTGAGGGATTTTGAGTCTTTGTTCATGAGAGAGATTTGGTCTGTAATTCTCTTTTTTTCTTTGGTGGAACCGGGAATTGAACTCAAGCCCTTGTGCTTGCCAGGGAAGTGCTTATTCCACTGAGCCGTCTCCCCGGCCCTGTAATTCTCTTTTTTGGTTATATCCCTGGTTTTGGTACCATTCCAATACTTGCATCCAGCAATGATTTTGAGAACATTTCTTCCTTTTCAGTTTCATAGAAAAGTTTGAGGAACATTGGGATTAAATATTTTTTAAATCTCTTGTATAATTCAGCTGCAAATCCATCAAGACCTGGGATTTTCTTTATTGGTAAGTTTTTTTCAATACATTTTCAATTTCATTGGCTGATATTGAGTTAGTCAGAGTTTTTGTATCTTCTTGATTCAGTATTGGCAATTTGCACCTGTCTAGAAATCTGTCCATTTCTTCTGTGTCTTTGATACTGTGAGAGTGAAAGTTTTCCAAATAGCTATTGATGATTTTATGAATTTTCACAGGCTCTGTAGTAATTTCTCCCTTTTCATTTCTCATTGCTTGAATTTGAATTTTTCTTTCCTTTTTTGAGGAGGTTGGATAGAGGTTTATCAATTTTATTCAATATTTTAATGAACTAGCTTTTGAATTCATTAATTCTTTGTATTGTTTTCATTATCTCAATTGTATTAATTTCTGCTTCAATCTTTATAATTTTCTCCTGTCTCTGGGCTTTGGGCTTGATTTGCTCTTCTTTTTCTAGATGCTTGAAGTGCAGCATTAAGGTATTTATTTGTTTTCTGTCCGTTTTCCTAATGTGTGATCACCACTATAAATTTCCCTCTTAGAACTGCTTTCATTGCACCCCACAAATTCTGGTATGTTGTGTTTGAATTTTCATCAGATTATAGATATTGTTTAATTTCTTGTTTAATTTAATCTGTAACCCATTTGCTGCTGAGGAGGCTGTTATTTATTTTCCATATGATTATGATGCTTTGTGTTTTCTTTAGTCATTAGTTTCCAGTTTGATTGCACTGTGGTCAGATAATATACATGGGAAATTTCTGTACTCTTGCATATATTTAAGCATGATCTACAGACTAATATGTGGTCTATTTTTAGAAAATGTCCCATGTATACCTGAAAAGAATGTGTATTTAGATGTTAGATGGAACACTTTGTATATGTCCACTATTTGTTCAAAGGTTGGTTCAGTTCTGCTACTTTGCTAATTTTTTGTCTGCTTGACCCATGTTTTTGAGATAAGGGACTGCTTAGCTGCCCTGTTAAGATTGTGATATTGGTTACTGGAGTTTTTATTTCTATTAAAATTTGTCTTATACCTTTGTGTGCTCCCATATTTGCTGCATACATATTTATGATTATTATCTCTTCCTCTTGAATTTTCCCCCTAAACAATATACAGTGACCTTCTCTATCTCATTTAATCATTTTTGGTTTGATGTTTAGATTTCCTGTGAACAGAGCAGCTACTTATTCTGTTTTTTCTGAGGTCCTGGAGCATGTTGCATTGCTTTCCATCCTTTGGATTTCAGCCTATGAATTTCTTTATGTGTTAAATGTGTTTGTTTTTTATATTTAGTACAGGGTTTACAGGGTCTACAGGATGTACAGGGTCTCACTATGTAGATCAGACTTTACGATCTGTCTGTGTTCAGCCTTCCAAGAGCTGGAATTACAGGTGCATGCCACCACGCCTAGTCTCAATCACTATCTCAGTGTGCCCCAGGGGAGGGGCCAGCACATATGGGAGCATACTGGGGATTGAACCCCAGTCCTTGTGTCTGCCTAACAGGCACTTTAATCTGCTGAGCTATTTGGCTGGCCCTACAGATTAAATTAATTTTTTTCCATTATTGGGGATTGAACTGAGGACCCTGCCTGGCAGACACTTATTCTGCTTAGCTATGTTCCAGGCTCTAAATGTGTTTCTTATATAGAACATGTTGTTGGAGGTTGTTTTGTAATCCAATCTGCCAGTTTATTTCTTTAAATTGGTGAACTGAGTCCATTTATGTTGGTGGTTATAATTTGTATGTATTGAATTATGCTTGTCATGTTATTTTTGTGCTGCTGGTTCCCTACGTTTCTTTTGTGCTAAATAGTATGCCCTGCTTGGGAGGTTATTTCTCTCATCATTCTTGAAATTGCAAGGATTTTGAGCCCTTTCTAGAATATTTTTTAGTGTTCTGTGTAGAGTTGGTTTATTCATCATGAATTTCTGTATTTGGCAGCCTGAGAGACCAGCCTGAGACAGCAGGGTCGGGGCCGATTCCAGCAGACTCCTGGATTCCGCCCCAAGCCTTCCCTGTGAGTGGGAATTTGCATGACTCACCAGGCCTCCCAGAGCAATGAGTGTGTGGTGAGTCTGAGGGAGAGCCTTTGGCTTCATCCCACGCATGCTACCCCGATCCCCACCCCCAAGCCCTAAAAGCCAGTGACCGGCCTGAAACCTCAGGACCCACTCACCAGCAACTCCCCGGATCCCTTGCCTTAAAGCCCGCTGAGTGAGTGGGAATTTGCCCGACTCCCTGGGCATCAAAGTTCAGTGAGTGTAGAGCTCCAGACCCACTGCGCTGGAGAGATATTTCCCAGCAATCGCTGGTCCCACCCCATGGCCAGAGATACAGCACAGCTCAGCCTGGAATGAGATCTCCAGGCCCGTCGCACTGGAGGGACATTTCCCAGTGATAACTGGTTCCAGCCCAAGGCCCAAGACCCAGCACTGCTCAGCCTGTGAGTGAGGGCTCCAGGACTGCCACGACAGAGGGATGTTTCCCAGCCTTCTGTGGTTCTGACCTGTGGAGCTGAACCCAGAACAGGTTGGCTGACCCAGCACAGCCTACCTGGTAAATAAGAACATCCACTATCCTTTTGGGAGCCCAGCAGACCCACCAAAGCCCAGGCCTGCCCACCAAGAGAGTGACCGGCCTGACACAGGTAGGCTGACTCTGGCAACTTTCCAGACCCTCACCCCAAAGCCAGCCAAGATAGTGGGAATTTTAAATCCTGGCTCTGCATCCTGGTTTGGTTCATGCTCACCTGACCAGGGAACCAAGAGAGGAGAACCACAGGAGCTACAGCAAAAAGGAACTGAACATAATAGCTAGATATAGGACAAGCATAACTGGATAATATCAAACTTAGTAGACTGGCACCTGAATCTCATAAACACTAAGGTTATAGGTGCACCAAAGCTCTACACCAAAGGTCAGAGGTCAGTGCTATACAAAATGACAAAGAGAAGGAAAAAAAACCACAATCTCAGGCCTCGAGTCTACCAGAAAGGGCAGAGGACACTAGCTCAGCTGAAATGAATGAATTAACAGATACAGCAGCAAAGGAACAACAGCAGAAAGGTGTAGAGGAAATCAGACAATTCCTCAAATAAAAAAAGAAATATCTGAATACATAGTATCTGAAATAAAGAATCAAATTCAGAAACATTGGGTGGAAAAACAATGGTCACCCAGAACAAATGCAGAGAGCACCATTCCAGCTGTAATGTATCAATTAACAGCATCTGAAGCAAAGAAAAAATAGCAGTTCATGAGGAACTCAAGGCAGAAATAGTTTTTGAAATCAAAAAAGAATTCTTTGAAAAAAAGGATTTCTTTGAAATCATAGCATTTGAAATACAGGAACAAGTCTGGAAATATACACAGGAAACCCAAATTGGAAGAAATACTTCAGAAAAACCTCTAAAGAAGACATGGTTAAAAAAACTGAGGAGATCAGAAATATGATTGATTCCTTGAATGAGCAATACAGAAAAGAAATAGAATGCACAAAACAGAGTCAAAGAGATATAGAAAAATTAAAAATATCAATCACGAGTCTTTAGAACCACTTGAGTGAAAGCGAAGACAGAGTTTCAGATCTTGAAGATGCTGGAGCAGCTAGTGAAAAGGTGAGAAAGGATCTCTTAAAAACAATGAGAATGCAGGAAAACAGAATCCATCACCTGCAAGATGACTCCAGGATGAACAATGTGAAAATAATTGGTATCAATGAGAATGAAAGAGTCAATACAAATGACATAAAAAGAATTTGGGGAGAAGTAGTTGCAGAAGACTTCCCAGATATGAGGAAACAATCCAACATTCAGGTCACTGAAGCATACAGAACACCAAATAACTTCAACCCAAGTAGAAACACACAGAGACATATAATACTTAAGATCCCAGAAATCCAACACAAAAATAATATACTGAAAGCTGCTAGAGAGAAGAAGCAGCTCACATTCAAAGGAAAACCCATCAAAATTACGGCCGACTTCTCTACAAAAACAATGAAGGCAAGGAGAGCATGGAGCAGAGTTCTTCAAGTCGAAAGCATGAAAACAAATTCCAGACCAGACTATTATACTCTGCAAAACTCTCTTTCAAGTTTGATGGAGAAGTGAAATACTTCCATGACAAAGAGCAACTAGAGAATTGCATGATGACAAAGCCATCCCTTCACAGGCTGCTGTAAGATGTTCTAGAGAGAGATCACAATGACCAGAAATCCATGAGTGAGAATGGAATGAACCCACTAAACAGGACAGAAAATTAAGCACAAGAAACAAAGGAGTTAACACCAGGTAAATACCATGACAAACATAAGTCAACACATTTAAATTACAACCATCAATGTAAATGGACTCAACTCACAAATTAAGAGAAATACACTGGCACAGTGGATTAGGAAACAAAATCCAACTATATGCTGTATACAAGAAACACACTTAACTTGAAATGACATTCATAGGCTCAAAGTCAAAGCATGGAAAACAGTACTACATGCCTCAGCACCTCTGAAAAAAGCAAGAGTAGCAATTCTGTTATCAGACAGTCTCAATTTTAAACCAAGGAGAATAAAACAACACAAGGAATGCCACTATATATTGGTCAGGGGAAAAATACAAGAACAAGAGGTAACACTCATAAATATCTATGCACCAAACACAGGAGTACCCAACTATGTAAGACAAATATTAATGGATATGAAAAACCTAACATCTAAGCCCACAATCTTAATAGAAGACCTTAACACCCCTTATCTCAAAAAGATAGGTCAACCAGACAAAAAACTAGCAAGGAAGTAGCAGAACCGAACCGGAGCTTGGAACAAATGGACCTGGTGGACATATACAGAGTGATCTACCTAACCACAGTCAATTACACACTTTTTTCACCTGCACACGGGTCATTTTTCAAAATAGGCCACATACTAGTCCAGAGGTCATGCATAGGCATATGCAAGAAAACAGAAATTATCCCATGCATATTATCTGACCATAGTACCATGAAACTGGCCCTAAGGGACAAAAGAAACCAGGAAAACCCGCTAAATTCATGGAAATTAACAGCACCCTACTCAGCAATCAATGGGTTGCAGAAGAAATTAAATAAGAAATTCAACAATATCTACAATTCAATGGAAACTGAAGTACAATTTACCAGAATTTATGAGATGCAATGAAAGCAGTTCTTAGAGGAAAAATCACAGTGATTAACTCACACATTAGAAAAATAGAACAGGAACAAATTAACATCCTAGTGTTGCACCTCCAACAACTAGAAAATGAAGAGCAAACGAAACCCAGAATGCAAAGATGGGAAGAAATCATAAAGATTACAGCAGAAATTAATTCAATTGAGATGAAGAAAATAGTTCAAAGAATCCACAAATGAAAATGTTGGCTCTTTGAAAGACTAAATAAAGTTGATAAGCCTCTTGCCAACCTCATCAAAAAGAGGAATGAAAAAAATTCAAGTACATGCAATAAGGAATGAAAAGGGTGAAATCACAACAGACCCAGAGGAAATTCAGATTATCAATAGTTATTTCGAGAATGTTTACACTCACAGAATAGAAGACACAGAAGAAATGGACAGATTCCTCGAAAGGTACAAATTACCAAAACTGAACCAAGAAGATGCAACAACTCTGAATTAGTCAATAACGGCCAATGAAATATGAAACGTAATAAAAAGAAAAGTCCAGGTCCTGATGGATTCACAGCTGAATTCTACAAGAAATTTAGAGAAGATATAATCCCTACACACCACAAACTCTTCAATGAAATTGAAAAGGAAGCAGTCCTCTCAAAATCATTTCTGGAGGAAAGTGTTACACTCATTCCAAAACCAGGGAAAGACACAACCAAAAAGGAGAACTACAAGTCAATCTCCCTCATGAACATAGATGCAAAAATACTCAGTAAAATGCTAACAAATAGAATACAGCAAATTATCAAGAAGATCATACACCATGACCAGGTAGGATTCATCCCAGAGATGCAAGCATGGTTCAATATTTGAAAATCTGTAAATGTAATATACTATATTAATAGACTGAAAGCTAAAAAACCACATGATCATCGCAATTGATGCAGAAAAAGCTTTTGACAAAGTCCAACGCTCACTCATTTTCAAAGTCCTACAGAAAATTCAAATAGATGGACTCTGCCTTAACTTGATAAACGCCATCTATGAAAACTCAAAATGTAATATAATCCTAAATGGGGAAAAATTGAAATCTTTTACTGTTAAATCAGGTACAAAACAAGGATGTCCTCTATCACCCCTCCTATTCAATATAGTCATGGAATCATTAGCAACAGCCATTATAAAAGAGGGAGAAATAAAGGGAATAAGAATAGGCAAATAAGAAGTTAAATTATCACTATTTGCAGATGACATGATACTTTACTTAGAAGACCCCAAAAATTGCACCAAGAAACTTCTAGGGAAATTCAGTAGCATAGCAGGATACAAAGTCAATACTCAAAAGTCAATAGCATTCCTCTACAAATATAACAAGCACAATGAAAATGAAACAATAGAAATAATACCTTTTACAATAGCACTGCAGAAAATGTAATACCTTGGGATTCACTTAACCAAGGAAGTCAAAGGTCTTTTCACAGAAAATTACAACACCCTAAGAAAAGATATTATAGAGGATTTTAGAAATTGGAAAGATATTCCATGCTCCTGGATAGGAAGAAGCAATATCATGAAGATGGCCATACTCCCAAAATTGCTGTACAGATTTAATGCAATCCCTATCAAACTGCTACCAACATGCCTCCAAGACCTAGAGAAATCATTCCTATAATTTATTTGGAACCCCAAACGACCTAGACTAGCAAAGGCAATCTTGGCCAATAAAGACAATGCAAGAGGCATCACAATTCCTGACTTGAAATTATACTGCAAAGCCACTGTGATAAAATCAACATGGTATTGGCAATGAAATAGACCTGAGGATCTATGGAATAGATTAGAAGTTGCAGAAGCATCTACGAACACAGTCATCCATGTGATCTTCAACAAAGTTTCCAAATATATTCACTGGAAGAAAGATAGCCTGTTTAACAAATGGTGCTCAAAAACCTGGCTTTCTACATGCCGAGAACTAAAACTTGACCCGGTTCTGTCACCATGCACTAAGCTAAAGTCAAAATGGATTAAAGATCTAAACATTAAAACAGAAACACTCAATCTCCTGGAAGAGAAAGTAGGAGGAACTCTTGAAAACATAGGGTATAATTCATGAACAAACATATATTTGCATGGGAAACACTTGAAAGAATCAACAACTGGGATCAACTTTTCTTGAGGAGTTTCTGCATGGCAAAAGAAATTTTCAGCTGAGTGAACACAACCCACAAATTTTGAAAAAATACTAACTAATAAGCAATCAGACAGAGGTCTGCTGTCTAGAATATATAAAGAACTAAGATATAACAGGGCCCTCAAATTTAAGGACCCAATTCAGAAATGGACATCTGAGATGAATACACACTTCTCAGAGGATGAAATTAAAGAAGCGAATACATACATAAAAAAATGCTCTACATCACTAGCTATCCGTGAAATGCAAGTTAAAACCACACTGAGATACCATCTCACTCCAGAAAGAATGGCTATCATAAGGAAATCAACCAACAACAAATGTTGGAGAGGTTGTGGGGAAAAGGGAACACTTCCCCACTGCTAGTGGGAATATAGACTGGTAGAACTACTATGGAGGTTAGTATGGAGACTCCCCAAAAGAGTAGGACTGGAAATCCCATTCAAGCCGACTGTCCCCCTACTCGGAATTTGCCCAGAGGAACTGAGGACATTATATCATAGTGATAAATTTTTACCTATGTTTATAGGAGCACAATTTTTGATAGCAAAATCTTGGAAAGAACCAAGATGTCCATCACATGAGAAATGGTTCAAAAAATGTGGTATTTCTATATAATGGAGCATTACTCAGCTATTAAGAATGATAAGCTTGAAGCACTTATGTTGAAGTGGATGCCACTTGCGCGTAGACTCATAAGTGAAATAAATGAGACACATATGTGTAAATGCTGTATAGTTTCCCTAGTATAAGAAGTGAAAAGAAGAAATCCAAATAGAAATGTACAACAACAACTAAAAACAATTGAGTCAGATAAGGCAAAGTGAATGGCATATGCTGCAGGATATTAATCAGCTTTTCTTCTGGATGGTTAACAACCTAAGTTCAGAGATCAAACAGGAGAAATAGAAGAGCAGCAAGGCCAGCCAACATTTTGTCCCTAGCCTTTCAAGGTCAGCAAAGACTCAGGACATAGGAGAACCTGTACTGTAACATCATGAAACTCAGTTGTGCTCCAAATTTTCTGAACAAGGCGATTATGGAGCCTCAGAGGAAAGAGATCAAAGTTCTATAGTATGCCTGTGGAGAATCACATGGAGAAAAACTTTCTCTCAGGCTCTCACAGAGAGCAAAGTGGTTAAGCATTGGCCGTTTCTCATGTACATGGATGACACAGACAAATGATCTACAGAGTAAGGTAAAGGATCACAAGATAAACCCTGATGGGACTTCACTGATCTCATCAGAAACAAAAACTACATGTCTTAGTATATAGGTCTTACTCTATCTATGTCTTAACCATCCAGCAGAAAAGTATAAAGGTGAGGTATACAACGCGGGGCCATGATAATAAGTTGAGCTGTAAATGGCTACTGTCGACAACTTCTTCAGATTACTCACTATTGTTGTGGAGTGCTGGACTGTGTTGGGTTGTTTCACTGAGTTTGGGCACCTAAATTAGCTGAATTATAACGGAGTGCCCATCTTTGACAGATGTAGACAAAGGAAGGGGTATAGAATGGAAGAATTATGATGTGTGTGTATGGACAGTACAGTTGGGATAGATACACCATGCTTCTACATAATTCTATGAGAGGCAAGATTTGCACTAATGGTGGTTGGACAGGATATTATGTCGGCTTCTAGTACTATGGGCAACCACTAAAATAGTAACAAGTTAGAAAGTACTAATTATTGAATCTTTGATATAATTCAGGTATAAAGAATAAGATATGTAAACAGCTACCCTCTCTTAATTTACTGGTAAGAGACATCTGTTTTAATAATGTCTGTAAGTATAATATTATGTATGTACCTTGTACGATACCAAAACATCATGAAGGAAGTTTGCAATATATTATTTATCCAATCCGTCCTGTTAAAGTGTGTTAAAACTATCTCATTGATATTTATACTTCAATAAAATGAAAAATAAATAATAAGAGGATTTCTGTTTTTGTCATTTTTCGCAAAAGTATTTCACTTCTCCATTAAACTTGAAAGAGTTTTGGCTGAATAGGATTTTTTTTTCCTGTAGGTTTTGAAAACTCTATGCCATGTGTTTCTTTCTGATGGGTTTTCCTTTATATTTGATTTGTTGTCTTTCTCTAGTAGCTTTTAGTATGCTGTTCTTTTGCTGAATTTCTGTGATCCTGATTATTATATGTCTGGCTGTAGTTTTTAATTTATTTTTGGTAAAAGAGTTACAATAATTAATACATTGCATATTGTTGTCTTTGTAGTACTCATTCATAGCAAAAGATCCAGATATGATATCCTGTCCAAATACTCTTTGTACAAATCTTCCTTCTTATTGAATTAAGAGAAAGTATCTATATATCCATCCTAACCATTTTGTATATACAGATCCAAATGGTGCTTCATTTTTATCATCTTTTTTTCTTTAGTTTTGTCAGAGATATGCATTCCACTGCCATCCAAATACTGTAGGTGCATGAATTCAGCAAAATATTCCAATTTAGTCCAGCAGGCCACAATAGTGGTGAGTTATCCATTGGACTGGCAATGTCCAAAGCTGATGACTTGAGCCTTCCACAGCTCAGCATATTAACCTGGCTTCAGTTTTTGTACCGTTTCTACACTTTTCTGCTGGATCGTTAAGACCAAGATAAAGCAAGACCTATGTAACAAGAAATGTAACTTTTGTATTTGACAAGGTCAGTCAAGTCCCCTTGGGACCCATCCCAAATCCCTGTACCACAGTTTGTAGATCCTTTGTCAGTGTAAGCCATGTGAATGAATCCTGGCCTTTGCTTGACCAATTTGCTTTCTGTGAAAGCCTGAGAGCATGTTTTCTCTCCATGTGACTCTCTTTAAGCACACATTACATCATTGATCACATTCCTCTGTGGTCCCATAGTCTCCTTGATCATAAAATTTGGGGCACAACTGAGTTACATGATGTTATAGTACAAGTTCTCCTATGTTCTGAGTCCTCACTGACCTTGAAAGGCTAGGGAAAAAATGTTGGCTGTCCTTGCCTTCTTTTTATCTAATTTTTGGTCTGAAAACTTAGGTTGTTAACCCTCCAGAAGAGAACCTTATTATTTCCCTATAACATATTGGCTGTAGTTTTAATTAGGTTGATATTATTTGGAATTCTATATGCCTTAGTTATTTCAATGTCAGATTGAATCTCCATTTTGGGAAATTTTCTGCTATTACTTCTGTTCATACACTTTTTATGTCATTATTTGAAGAGTCCTTCTTTCTCATTGATGCCTATTAGTCTTATGTTGTTCATCTTTGCATTCTTGCAGCTGTTGAATTATTATTTCCTGGATCCTGGTTTTTTAAAGAGATCTTTCCTTACCTTTTCACTAGCTGCAATATTGTCTTCAAGGTATGAAAATCTATCTTCACTTTCATTTAAATAGTTTTGCCAACTTTTAATGGAGGTTTTAATTTCTTGTGTATCTCTTTGAATCTGCTTCATGCATTCCCTTTCTTTCTTGTATTACTTATTCAAGGTTTCCATCATTTTTCTATTTTCTTTTTTTAAAATTACTGTCTTCTTTAGAAACTGTTAGTAAATCTTTCATTATAATTATCATTTTTTAACTGTGAGATTATTTCTGATCTGATTTCCTGCATACCTTTTTACAGTAGTTTCTTTACTTTAGTTACTTTTATTTCAGAGGTTTCAGGTGTGTGGCTTCCATTTTCTTCTATGGTGATGTCTTCTGGGTGGGCTTGGGGCCCGAGAGTGCATTTTACTCCTTCCGTTTGTCATTTTCTATTTCAGAGATAATGTTCTAGTTTGGTTTCTGTGATATGCTTTTGTGAAAGTTTGATAGTAGGTAGCTGTACCACTGCAGTCTGACCCTCTCTGTAGACAGTCTGCTTCATAGGTTTCTCTCCTTTGTTAGAGGTTCTTGCTTTGTATGTCCCAAGATTTTGCCTTCTCTATTGATTGGGATTGAGATATTGGTTTCTGTTTAGCACTGTCCTCCATCCTTCAGTGTAGGGCTTTGGGGAAGCTATTACCCAATTACTTCCTAATATTATTACCCAGAGGAGAATATGTTGTTAAGGCAGATATGGTTTCCTATTTACAGTAGTAAAATTAGGAATATTAATAACACCTAGTGAAATTTAGAAATTGACAAACTTCTGTAGCTAATGTATTTGTACTTTAGACCACAGGAGCAAACGGAATAGGTATATAACAAAGCAGATCATAAGTTGTGAATATGTATTTAAGTTAGTTCCCCTGAGTTCTGTTAGGGCACCTCCTCTTCATTCACTGGAGTCTTCCTGGCAGACTGGTTCACTCCAGTTATCTGCTGCCACCTCTGTGCCATGAGGATGCTCCTGTAGGTCTGGGCCTTGGTCTGGGTTTGGCTAGGTCTAGCAGTACATCTCAGCTCACCGGATCTAGATCTACTAGGCTAGAACTTCCTAGCCAGACAAAGCTTGGGTCTGGTTGCTGTGTTTGGTTCCTTCCAGCTGAATCCCATCCAAGTGGACTGCTGAGCCCCACTGACTTCCTGTCCCACAGTTCCTTCCAGGTAGGCCTGCAGAAGTTGCTCTTTAATTATATTATGGACAGTGTTTGAACTAATAGTGTTTGGACAGGATATCATGTCTGTATCTTATACTATGAACAATCACTACAAAGACAACTGTATGCATTGTATTAATTATTGAAATTGTCCTACTAATTGGTTTTGAAACTGTCTCATTGCTATTTTTTTCTCAGTAAAATTAATAAAAAAACCAAAAATAATTATATTATGGGTTCCTCATATATGACCATCCATGCACTATTTAACTATTTTATGGTCTGATTTATTTCACTTAACATTATGGTTCCAAAGTGCATTTATTTTTCTTATAATGACTCAAGCTTATCTTTGTTTATGGCAGAGCAGTCCTCCATTGTGTGTTAATGCCAGTTTTTTTATCCATTCATCTGTTGATAGACATAGGCTGATTGTAAGAGTTAGCTATTGTGAATTGTGCTGCTATAAATATGCATGCATCACTATAAGATGGTGCCTTTGATTCTTTTTTTTAACCTTTATTTATTAATTTTCTTTCATTTATTTTTATTTTATTAAAATACAAATGTCAATCAGACAGTTTCAAGACACCTTAACCATACAGAGTCGATGAATTAATACATTGCAAACTGTTTTCATAATATTTTGGTATTGTACAAGGTGCATACATGATATTATATTTACAGATATTATTTTAGCAGATA
>PVKA01046046.1:0-15146 GCA_004027165.1 Ctenomys sociabilis | reverse complement strand
AAAAAAAAAAAAAAAAAAAAAAAAAAAAAAAAAAAAAAAAAAAAAAAAAAAAAAAAAAAAAAAAAAAAAAAAAAAAAAAAAAAAAAAGTAGTATATATCAAACACATGTAATTAAAAAAAAATTCACAGATCAAAAATCAAAGGTTGGAGAAAATATTCCATGCAATGGGAACCTGGAAAAGAGCAGGAATAGCTACCTTAATTTTAGAAAAAGTAAATCAAACCAAGATTGATCAGAAGAAAGAAAGATGATCACTACATATTACTTAAGGGATCGGCTGGAGAAGTAGTTCAGCGGCTTAAGCCCTTTGCCTCATAAGAGCAGGGTTCTGAGTTCAATCCCCAGTGCCAAAAAAAAAAAAAAAAAAAATTCTGTTAGGATTTTACTAGAGGAACAGATATAATATAAGCAATAGACATAGCACAAGATGTACAAATGTGTAAGGAATTACAAGATTGACTTACTATGGTCAGCTGCAGAGTCTGATGAGGAAGCGTGCAAAGGGTGTCCGCACACCCAAGACTGAAGGATTCAGTCCCACTGAAGCTCACTGCAGTGTTCCATGCAAGTCTCTATCAGTCAGCAGATGGATCTGTGATGGAAGGCTGTAGAATCCGCAATGGAATGTGGAAAGATCCAAGCTGGAGAACAAAGAGTCTTCACTGGAAGCCAGGAGATGAAATCCAAGCTGACTGTGAAGACGGTAGTTCCTCTGAGGAAGTGGACCGATGAATCCTTCCTAAGCCCCTTTATGTGTCCTTTTTGTGCTGAGTCACTTTGGGACAGGCCCTTCCTGCTCTAAGGCGGGCTTCTGCCCACCTGAGGGCAGGCCTGTCCCCGCTCAACTTGATCCAGCCAAGTTGATGCAATGTCTTGACCACCTCACCTACTTAAGGGAACAAAGCAACAGGAAGAGATAACAACTATACATATATATACATCAAATACTGGTGCAGCCAATTTCATAAAACAAACACCAATGGACATGAAAAATTAGATAAACACCAATACAATTGTAACGAGGGACCTCAATAGCCCGTGTTACAAATGGATATATCAAACTAGATTAAAAAAAATTAATGAAGAAATATTATAGCTCAACTAAATTTTTAAACAAATGAACTTAATACATATCCAGAGAGAGTTCCATCAAATTGAAGCAAAACATGATCTTCTCAGTGGCACATGAGACTTTCTCCAAAACAGACCACATACTAGCCTATAAAACATACTTAACTGGGGCTAGTGAAATAGCTCAGTGGTCTAAAGCACCTGCTTAGGCAAGCTGAGGCAAACTCAGAGACTGTGGTTCAATCCCTAACACCACATTCCAAGCCATCCCTGGCCCCAGGGTGGGTTGAGCAGACCATAAAAAAAAAAAAGAAAAAAGAAAAAAAAAGCAGCTTAATTAAGTGCAAAATAATTAAAGCTAGAAATCAATGACAAAAGACACCATATTTAAAAGTGCTCGAATACTTGGAAATGATATAATACCCTCTTGAATAACCAGTGAATCCTAGATGAAATTAAAGAATAAATTAGAGCCAGGCATGGTGGCACAGGCCTGTAATCCCAGCACTTGGGAGGCTGAGGCAGGAGGATTGTTATGAGTTCGAGACCAGCCTGAGTTACAAAAGTGAGCTACAGCCAGCCTGAGATGCATAGTGAGACCCTGTCTCAAAAAGATTTAAAAAAAAAAAAAAAAAAAAAAAAAAGAATAAATTAGGCAGTTCCTACAGTCAAAGGGTCATGCCACTATGATATAGTGGGTCCTATGGGGCACAATGAAAGCTGTGTTTAGAGGGAAGTTCAAGGGGCTGGGGAGATGGCTCAGTAGAATAAGCACCTGCCTGGCAGGCACAAGGGCCTGAGTTCAAACCTCCATTCTGCAAAAAAAAAAAAAAACAAACAACAACAACAAAAAAAAAAACAAAGAGGGAAGTTCATACACAAAGCTAGACTGAAGAAAGACTGGGTGTGCTAACGCGCACTTGTAATCCCAGCTCTTGGAAGGCTGTGAAGAGGAGAATCACTATGAGTCCAATCTAGTAGTGAGACCCTGAACACCCTACAGACCCTTCTCTAAAGTACAAAAAATAAAAATAAAAAATAAAAGCTAGACTGAGGAAGGAAAGTATACAAATCATAGCTAAAATTAAGATTTAAAACTACAAAGAAGCCGGGCGTGGTGGCGCAGGCCTGTAATCCCAGCACTAGGGAGGCTGAGGCAGGAGGATTGTTGAGAGTTCGAGAGCAGCCTGAGCTACAAAGTGAGCTTAAGGCCAGCCTGAACTGCATAGTGAGACCCTGTCTCAAAAAGACAAAAAAAAAAAAAAAAAAAAAAAAAAAACAACTACAAAGAGGGCCGGCGGTATAGCTCAGTGGTCTAAGCGCTTGCTTAGGTAAGTGTAGGGACCAGTGTTCGATCCTTGGAGCTGCACCGGCCCCGCCTTCAGGTGTGCTAAGCTGGCAATGCAATCCGGGCATTGTGGCACGCGCCTGTAATCCCAGTACATGGGAGGCAAAAAGCAGGAAGATCACTATGAATGTGGGCTGCATGCATAGTGAGACCCTGCACCAAAAAAAATAGAAAAAAAATAAAACTACAAAGAATTAATGAGCTGATAAATTGGTTCTTTGAAGATTAAGGAGCTGCGGAGATGGCTTAATAGAATGAGTGCTTTCCTGGCAAGCTCAAGGGCCTGAGTTCAATCCCTGGTTCCACCAAAGACAGAAAAAAAAAAAAGAAAGAAAGAAAGAAAGAAAGAAAGAAAGAAAGAAAGAAAGAAAGAAAGAAAATTAAGCAAACTAGGAAGATTTTGGACCAGTAAGAAATAAGAATAAGCTTCTCTAAATTTCAGGATACAGATACTGCAAAATAACCTGCAGAAAGAAAGGAGGATAGAGATGGATCTCTGGGACCCAAAAAGGACCTAAATGGAAAATTGAAGCCCACTGAGAAATTGAAGGGGCAAACTACACTGCAGTAAAAGGATGGGACAAGCAGCACTTTCCTCCTTGATGCATGGCATGAGCAAGGAAGATGGAGACTACACAGAGCAAAAGTAGGTTAGAGGTCTTCAGGGAGAAGCACACACATGGAGTGAATCAGGGAATGCTAGGCACTACAACAGCTGGTGAGTGACTCCAGTTCAAGTAACTGTCGTACCTCCTGGAAAGTGAGCTTGGTTAGACACCATTTTAGGAAAGAGCTAAATGGGCACAGGACTCAGAGCAGCCAGGGAATGGTTTCATTTCAGGATCCCCAGTGTTAAACTACCACTGTGTCTGGGTAAGGAGCCATCACAAGAGACATCCATAACCAGGGAGCTGTGGGTAGTCCAGCCAGAAACATGAAGTTACAAGGCAACAGACTCCAACCCCACGACGAGACATCAGATTCTGTGAAACTGAAAGTCCCAGACCCAACACCACCCAGTAAACCTGCTGCTGGCTTGCTGGGATTTTTCAGGATGGATCTGGGATCTGAATTCCTCCTTTGTCTATGGCAAAAGCAGAATCATGCTCTGAATTAGACACTGACACAAAACTAGAGACCCTGGAAGATATCCACAAGTTTGAAATCATAGAGAAACATTTTTTTGTTTGTTTGTTTAGGTTTCTATTTGCTTGGGTTTTGTCTGTAGCTATTTCTTTTTGTTTCTTTGTGTGGCTGAGTAATGTTTGTAGGAGATTTTGTTGTTGGTGGTGCTCTGTTTCGCCCCTGTTTTTGCATTTTTAGTCTTTCCTTCCCTTTTGCTTTCTTCACCAATTTCTTAAACTTGGGTAATCTATCTCTGTCATTTAGTCTTGGTTCTCATCTCTTTTTCTTCGATTTCTCTTATTTTTCCTATTCTCCCCTTTAATTCCTAATGTCTCCCCTTAGGCTAGAATTGTTTGAGTGGGTATTTACTGTATATAATTTTCTGATTGGTCTTAGATTTTTTTCATATTACTATACATCTTACATATTTGTTAAGAGTGGAAATTTTTAGTTCACACAGCTCATCATTTCCCAGTCTGTACTTGGTTCTACTACTTTAGCCAAGATGACATGGTTGCTATGTGCCAATTGGTCTTCCTTGTATACCAATACCTAGATTAACTGGGGGACATAGGTAATTCCATAGTCCAGTACCAAAGAACTGGGTGCTAGACCAAACATACTAAAACCACTGATGTGTAATAAACAGAAAAAGTAGGATTCTTTTTTTTTTTTTTTTTTTTTTTTTTTTTTTTTTTTTTTTTTTTGGTGGAACTGGGTATTGAACTTAGGCCCTTGTGCTTGCCAGGGAAAAGTAGGATTCTGAGATAAATTTAATGGCCAAGAGCCAGCTACACTTTGAAGATATCTCAGAAAGTAGTCATTTCTTAAAGAGGTCTCAATACTAGTAAGAAGGCTATCTACCATAAGCAATTTATAAGCATCAATGAGGAAAACAAATAAACAAATAAAGAAAATGAGAAAAGATGGAAGCAAGATGTAACTCCAGACCTCCAACTCCCCCAGGGCAAATTCAGAAGGCATTGCCGTGGAATAAATAAAAAACCACCTAGCTCAACTTTCTGAAATGGTAGCAGTGGAAGTAACAAAACAGAACGACTTCTTAGAAAACAAAACAAGGGGCCAGGGAATTGGCTCAGTGGAATAAGTGCTTCCCTGGCAAGCGCAAGGACCTGAGTTCAATCCCCAGTTCTGCCAAAAAGAAAAAAGACAAAGAAAACAAAACAAACCAAAAAATGCTGGCCCCTGCTCCTGGGATGTGCTGAGAAAGCAACTGGTGGCTAATGCCTGTAATCCCAGCTCTTGGGAGGCTGTAAACAGGAAGATCACTATGAGTGTGATATAGTAGTGAGCCCCTGAACACCCTGTAGACCCTTCCCTAAAAAATAAAATAAAATAATTGCTACACAGTGAGAGCCTAACTCAAAAAAACTGAAATTAAAAGCTGTTAGAACAGAAAATTACAGTACCCTAAGAAAAGAGATTGTAGAAGATTTCAGAAAATGGAAAAATATTCCTTGCTACTGAATAGGAAGAACCAACATCGTGAAGATGGCCATACTCCCAAAATTGTTGTGCAGATTCAATGTAATCCCTATCAAACTGCCACCAACATACTTCCCCGACCTAGAGAAATCATTCCTAAAATTTATTTGGAACCAGAAAAGACCTAGAATAGCAAAGGCAATCCTGGCCAACAACAACAAGGCAGGAGGCATTACAATTCCTGACTGGAAATCATACTACAAAGCTACTGTGATAAAATCAACACGGTATTGGCAATGAAATAGACCTGAGGATCAATGAAATAGATTAATAGATGCAGAGGCCTCTATGAACACAAACAGCCACCTGATCTTCGACAAAGGGGCCAAACACGCTTACTGGAAGAAAAATAGACTCTTTAACAAATGGTGCTGGAAAAACTGGCTCTCTACATGCCAAAAACTAAAACTTGACCCAGGTCTATCACCATGCACTAAGCTAAAGTCAAAATGGATTAAAGATCTTAACATTAAAACAGAAACACTCAATCTCCTGGAAGAGAAAGTAGGAGGAACTATTGAAGACATAGGGGTAGGTAAAGAGTTCATGAACAAGCATGTATTCACATGGGAAACACTTGAAAGAATTAACAACTGAGACCAACTCTTATTGAGAAGTTTTTGCATATCAAAAGAAATTATCAACAAAGTGAAAAGATAAAAAAATCTTAACTAATAAGCACTCAGACAAGGGTCTGCTCTCTAGAATTTATAAAGAACTAAGATACCTTAGGGCCCTCAAGTTTAAAGACCCAATCCAGAAATGGGCATCTGAGATGAATACATACTTCTCAGAGGACAAAATTAAAGATGTGAATAAATATATGAAAAAATGCTCCATATCACTAGCCATCTGTGAAATGCAAGTTAAAATAACACTGAGATACCATCTCACTCCAGAAAGAATGGCTATCATAAATCAACCAACAACAAATGTTGCAGAGGATGTGGGAAAAAGGGAACCCTTCTCCACTGCTGATGGGAATGTAGACTGGTGCAACCATTGTGGAGATCAGTGTGGAGACTGCTCACAAAACTAGGACTGGAAACCCTATTCAAGCCAGCTATCCCCCTACTGGGAATATTCTTGGAGGAGCTGAAAACATCGTATCATAGTGATATATGTGTACGTATGTTTATAGGAGCACAATTTGTGATAGCCAAACCTTGGAAACAACCAAGATGCCCGTCACATGAGGAATTGTTGAAAAAGATGTGGTATTTTTATACAATGGAGTATTACTCAGCTATAAAGAATGATAAATTTTAAGCATTTATATTTAAGTGGATGCCACTTGAACATGTACTCATAAGTGAAAAAAACCAGACTCACATGTGCAAATATTGTATAGTCTCCCTAGTATAAGAAATCAAAAGAAGAAATACAAATAGAAAGGTATAAGAACAACTAAAAAGGATTTAGACAGATCATTAGGGTAAACTGAACTGCATATGTTGCAGGGTAATAATCAGCTTCTCTTTGGGATGGTTAACAACCTAAGTTTGCAGATCAAAATTTGGAGAAATGGAAGGGCTGCAAGGTCAGCTAACATTTTGGCCCTAGCCTTTCAAGGTCATGAAGACTCAAGACATAGAAGAACCTGTATTTTAACATCATGGAACTCAGTTGTGTCCTAAATTTTATTCCACTGAGCCATCTCCCCTGCTGAACACAAATCTTGTATGAGGAAACAAATTTTAAAAATCAGACTAGAAATCATTGCAATTGAGACTAAGAAAACAATATAATCAATAACTCAGAGATGGCTCTGTGACATTAAATAAAATAAAAAAATCCTAAGTCAATCTTAACAAAAGAAAGGAAAAAAGACTTAAATACATGCAATTAGGAATGAAAAAGGTAAAACACAGTGGATCCTGCAGGTATCCAATTTCTAGTACCTACTTGGAGAACCTGCACTCTAATAAGAGAAAATTCAGAAGAAATTCCTTGACTCATATGAATTATCAAAGCTAAGATATAAAATAATCCAATATCAGTCCATATAATTGAAGAATTTATAATAATAATTTTTTAAAAACTACCGACAAAGAAAAGCCCGAGTCCCTAGGAATTCACTGCTGAATTCTACTAGAACTTTAGAGAAGATCTAATGCTAACACTGCTCAAACTTTAATGAAAATTTTTTTTTTTTTTTTTTGGTGGAATCAGGGATTGAACTCTGGCCCTCGCATTTGTCAGGCAAGTGCTTATTCTACTGAGCAATCTTCCTGGCCAATGAAATTTAAAGACAGCAAGACTCCCAAAGTTATTTCTGAAGCAACCCTTACCCTGATACCACCAAAAAGAGAACTACAGACATAGATGTAAAAGTCCTGTATAAGATACTGGCATACAGAATGCAGCAAATCATCAAAAGGATTGTACACCATGAACAAGTAATATTCATCCCAGAGATGCAAAGGTGGTTCAAAATATACAAATCAAGCTGGAAATGGTGGTGCACATCTGTATTCCCAGCACTCAGGAGGCTGAGGCAGGAGGATCAGTGCAAGTTTGAGATCAGCCTAGGCTACAAAGGGCCAGCCTCAATTGAATAGAGAGACCCTGTCTCAGAAAGACAAAATAGGACTGGCCTGATAGCTCAGCAGACTAAAGTGCCTGCTTAGGCAGAGCACAGCGGCTGGGGTTCTATCCCTGGCATGCTGTGCTGGCCCCGCCTGTGGGGTGTCCTGAGACAGTAATTGAGACTGGGTGTGGTGGTGCGTGCCTGTAATCCCAGCACTTGGGAGGCTGAAAACAGGAGAATCACTATGAGTCTGATCTGTGTAGTGAGACCCTGTAGCCCCTGTAGAGACCCTGTCCTAAATACAGAAAAAAAAGACAAAATAAAATAAAATAAATAAAAAAAATACAAATCAATACATGTAATACATCACATCAACAGAACCAAGGACAAAAACTACATGATAATCTCAATAGATGCAAAAATATAGCAGAACAATCTATTCATTGATTGAAGGGAGCTGTGAAACACTCAGCTATGGCCTCCATTGCCCCAGGGACCTCCTGATCCCAGGCATGGAATGCCAGGGCTGATGCCAGAGCCCAAGAAGAGTACACTGTATATGTCTAACTTGTCCTTCTCCCTGACAAACAAGAACTTTCATTGGGGTTACTATAACGAAGGACAAAGATATGAAGAAGAATAAAAGAGTTATGTTTATGTTGTTTTTGGATAAAAACTCTGCACAGGGACAGGGGAAATGGCTCAGTAGAATAAGCACTTGTCTGGCAAGTGCAAGGGCCAGAGTTCAACCCCTTGTTCTGCAAAAACAATCAAAGTAAAGACTGCACTGGAACCATAGAAAACAAACACGCTGGCCATTCATTTGCATCAATTGTTTTTAAGTCCTAAAGCCTCTGTGCACATTCAGACCAAAAAACAGGAACACACAGGGGAGGTTCAAATGTGGTCAGTAGC
Organism: Ctenomys sociabilis; assembly: GCA_004027165.1. Taxonomy (NCBI): domain Eukaryota; kingdom Metazoa; phylum Chordata; class Mammalia; order Rodentia; family Ctenomyidae; genus Ctenomys; species Ctenomys sociabilis. The sequence continues at coordinate 6,650 of PVKA01046046.1, read as the reverse complement.
AGTAGATTCAGAGAATATCTGACTTATGTCAGACTTGCACTGGGTTCTCAGAACACTGGCAGTGATTTGGTAGAGTGACAAAAGCAAGCACTGCTATTGACAATGGGAGAGCAGCTGCACTCATCCAAAAGTGAAACTACTTTAATAAATCTAAGTGATATGAATGTGGGGAAAGTGGACACTTAAGTTATATTTGTCTAAAGAATATGCTTGGGGAATGTGAGCTTTGAAAGAAGAAGAAGGAAGGAGGAGAAGGAAGAAGAGGAAGAGGATGAGGAGGAGAAGAAAAAGAAGAAGAGGAGGAAGAGGAAGTAGAGGAGGAGGAGAAGAAGAGGAGGAGCAGGAGGAGGAGGGCCACCAAACTGGAAGAAGTCAAGGACACAGCAGAAAGTGAAGATGAGGGTGAGGACCCTCCTCCCTACAGCCTCAGCCAAGTCTTCACCTGCCACATATTCTGGTGAGAATATACAGACAGAAGGCAGATGTTGTGGTCGCTTATCACTTGATGCTTCTTCCGTTTTTTGCTCTTTTGCTGCCTTCTACCCACTATGAACTGCTAGATGCCCCCCTGCCATGCCACTCTGCCTTGGCGTCAGCCAACTATAAACTAAAACCTCCAGAACTTTGAGCCACAATCAATCTTCTTCTTTGAAAAAAAGAAAGAAAGAAAGAAAGAAAGAAAGAAAGAAAGAAAGAAAGAAAGAAAGAAAGAAAGAAAGAAAGAAAGAAAGAAAGAAAGAAAGAAAGAGCCGGGCATGGTGGAGCAGGCCTGTAATCCCAGCACTCTAGGGAGGCTGAGGCAGGAGGATTGTTATGAGTTCAAGACCAGCCTGAGCTACAAAGTGAGCTTAAGGCCAGCCTGAACTGCATAGTGAGACCCTGTCTCAAAAAGACAAAAAAAGAAAGAAAGAAAGAGGACAGAAAGAAAGAAAAAGGAGAATAATCTATTCATGATAAAACCTCTACAGCAGGCCAGCAAGATAGCTCAGCTGACTAAGCACCTGCTTAGGCAAACACAGGGACCGGGATTCAATCCCCATGCTGGCCACACATCCGGGCACATTGAGCTGGCCACCAAGAACAGGTGCACACCTGCAATCCCAGAACTGGGAAGGCTGAAACAGAAGGGTCCCTATGAGTTCAAGCTGTTCAGTGAAAGGCTGTATCAAATACATAAAAAAAACAACAACCCTGTACAGAAAATTGGAATAGGAAGGCTTCATCTTAATCTAATAAAAATCGCCTGTGAAAAAGCAACAACTAACAACATAGTCAACAGGTAAAAACTGAAAGCTTTCACTCTGAAATAAGGAATAAGAAAAGGATGTCCAGTATTACCACTCCTATTTAGCATTGTTCTCAAAATGTTAGCCAGAGAAATTAGAGACAAGAAATAAATAAAAGGAATATGTATGGGAAAGGAAGAAGTTAAATTATCAATTGTTGCTGATGTGATATTCTACATAGAGGACCACAAAAACTCCTTAAACTAATAACCAAATCCAATAGTATAGCAGCATGCAAAGTCAAGACTCAAAAATCAATAGCATTACAGTACATGTACAGCACAAGGAGAGAGAAAGCAGGGAAATAACATCTCCCGTAACACCACCAAGAAAAATGAAATACTTTGATGAATTAATCTAATGAGATAAGTGAATGGCCTCTAACATTGAAAAATGTAGTACTTTTAAAAAAGGAGATCCAGGAGGATATCAGAAGATAACTTTGTTCATGGATAGGTGGAAGCAATGTCGTGAAAATTGCCATAATTTCAAAAGCATTATACAGATTTAGTGCGATCTCCGCAAAACACAGATAGCATACCTCACAGAACCAGAGGAAATCATCCTAAAATTCATTTAGAACCAAAAGAGACCCAGAATAGCAAAAACAGTTCTGGGCAACAAGAGCAAGCCTGGGGGTATCACAATCCCTCATGTGAAGTTATAGTACAAAGCTACTATGATGAAAACAACATGGTACTGGCAACAAAACCAGATTCAATGACCAATGGAACAGAAGAACAGACATAGAAACAACTTCAAGTATGTTCAGCTACCTTATCCAGTGAAGGGCCAAGCATCTTCCCTGAAGTTAAAAAGGTTATCTTTTTAACTTCAGATATAAGGCTAATTTAAAAAATATATATTTAGGGGTCCAGGGAGATAGCTCAGTAGAATAAGTGCTTGCCTGGCAAGTGCAGGGTCCTGGGTGAATCCCTGGTACCACAAAAAAAAAAAAAAAAAATGTATTTAGTACAGGGTCTACAGGATCTCACTCCACAGATCAGACTCGTAGTGATCCTCCTGTCTTCAGCACTGGGATTAGAGGTGTGTGCCACCATACCCAGTCTCATTTGCCATCTTAATGCACCCTGGGGATGGGGCTGTCACTGCACACTAGAAATCAAACCCCAGCCCATGCCTTTGCCTAAGCAGGCTCTTTAGTCCACTGAGCTATCTAGCTGGCCCTTCATAAGGTTAATTTTTTTTCATAAGGTTAATTTTGTCATCAAGGTGCATAAACATTTATTCTTTAGAATATTTGTATTGGTGTACCATTGATTTCAATTGTATGAATTTTATTATTTTAAACAATGAGTAGGGGCCGGGGAGATGGCTCAGTAGAATAAGCGTTTCCCTGGCAAGTGCAAGGGTCTGAGTTCAATCCCTGGTTCCCCTAAATAAATAAATAAATAAATAAATAAATAAATAAATAAATAAAATAAACAATGAGTACTTACTAGGAAAAATATCACACAAGTATTGAGTTTTAATATTTATTAAGTATTTATAAAAAGCATCAACATTTTCGATATTGACTGTTATTTGGTATACTGATTCAATGACAAACAGGAACACCAAAATAATACCCAAGATTTGGAGGCAGATTTATTTATATTGACACAATCATTTCCAGACCATCAAGCCCTCATCTCTAGGATTGATATGGGATAAACAACAGGAAGTACAGAGGCAAAAAGGCTTTCAGTTGGGGATTGGTTTGTACAATGTGAATAATAGAGACCAGCTATGCATCACAGTGACCAGTGTGGTGGTGCACACTTGTAATCCCAGCACTTAGGAGGCTGAGGCAGGAGGATCATTGCAAGTTTGAGACCAACATGGATCAAACTCAGGACCTTGTGCTTTCCAGGCAAGCATTTATTGCACTGAGCTATCTCCCCAGCCCCAGAATCCTGTCTTAAAAAACCAACTGGGGAGATGGCTCAGTGGAATAAGTGCTTCCCTGGTGAACACAAGGGCCTAAGTTCAATCCCCAGTTCCACAAAAAAAAAAAAAAAAAGACCAACCTAAGGCAGTCTGAACATGTGACTACAGCGTGTTCGATACAGGGGTACCACTTACACTGACAGCACGTGTATTTTGCTTTCCTGGGCTTTTTTTTTTTTTTTTTTTTTTTCGGTCTTTTTGAGACAGGGTCTCACTATGCAGTTCCGGCTGGCCTTAAGCTCACTTTGTAGCTCAGGCTGGTCTTGAACTCACAACAATCCTCCTGTCTCAGCCTCCCGAGTGCTGGGATTACAGGCATGCGCCACCACGCCCGGCTTTTCCTGGGCTTTTTGTAGGACATATTTGACATCTCAATGATCTTACTGTTTTGTCATGACATTCTTATATACAATATGTCATTAACAGCAACTTAAAATATCCATCAAGTATTATATTAAATTCTTAATATGTATTGTACATTTAGAATGAACATAAACATTTTCATGTCAGCTGTGCACTTCTCACAAAACCTAAAGGGTAACATCAAAAATAAAAACCTATGTGAACTACAATGTAAATATAAACAAAGGTCTACCGCAGAAATAAGCTTTCCTTCAACCTTCACATCCAAGGCAGTATCCATGCATGACAACCGCATGTTCCATGCCCACATCTCACTTACACAGGCAGCATATGTGCTCTCCTTTCCAATGTGGTAGCCTTTATTGGCTCTCTTCTCTTTCTGCCTTATCAGGATCTTCTTAATATATTGTACAGCATGTACTTTGCAGGGAAATAAAATATCAGTTATGTAATGAGTGCTTAGAATAGCCAACACCAGTTTCACACCAGCTGTGCACTTCCTCACAAAATCTAAAGGATAATATAAAAAATAAAAACTAGGGCCGGGCATGGTGGTCCAGGCCTGTAATCCCAGCACTCCAGAGGCTGAGGCAGGTGGATTGTTGTGAGTTCAAGACCAGCCTGAGCTACAAAATGAGCTTAAGGTCAGCCTGAAACTGCATAGTGAGACCCTGTCTCAAAAAGCCAAAACAATAAAAAATAAAAAATAAAAACCTAGGCCGGGCATGATGGTGCATGCCTGTAATCCCAGCACTCAGGAGGCTGAGGCAGGAGGATTGTTGTGAGTTCGAGACCAGCCTGAGCTACAAAGTGAGCTTAAGGCCAGTCTGAAACTGCATAGTGAGACCCTGTCTCAAAAATCCAAAAAAAATAAATAAATAAAAAATAAAAACTTATGTGAACTACAATGTACACACAAACAAAAGACTACCACAGAGGCTGGGGAGATAGCTCAGTGGCTTAAACACTTGCCTGGCAAGAGCAAGGTGCTGACTTCAATCCCCAGTACCAAAACAACAACAACAAAAAAGACGACCATAGAAATAAGTTTGCTTCCACTGTCACACCCAGGGCAGTCTTCACACATGATTACTGGATTTTCCATATACAAGTATCACTTACACTGGTAGAATGCAAGTTCTGCTTCCACCTTTTTTGCTTTTCTGTTATCATAGTAGGTCTTTGTGATGCTGTACCTTCTTGTCCAGTTGTCAGCTTACCAGTGTGCTCCACAATAGTTCCCAGGCAGAAACATTTTGTTTTTCTTCTTCTGTAAATGATCTCGTGTGAACTTTAGCCCCACTCCTCTAAAAAAATTAGTTTGTGATATTTTTCACTTGTTATTTTCTTTGCAAGCTATCAAAGTATTTGTGCAACACATTTTGGATCAAGTAAAATGCAGTCATTGGCCCATGCTTTTTTGGCCAATGCTTTGTGTTTAAAGTGACATCATAGTTGCTGCCCAACTCATCCACAAGTTCTACTCCACCTTTGGGGTCTTCTCCAAAGGGATTTTTTTTTGTTTTGTTTTGTTTTCTTTTCTTTTTTGGTACCAGGAATTGGACTCTGGACCTTGCATTTTCTAAGCAGGTGCTATGCTGCTGAGCCACATCCCTGGCCCTCCACCTTTGGTTTTGTGGTTAAAAGCTTCCATCTCAGGTTCTGTTTTGTCAAGATTTCCCTATCAATATTTCCATCATAGCCTGAGCTACAGTGAGCTTTAAGGCCAGCCTGAACTGCATAGTGAGACCCTGTCTCAAAAAAAAAAAAAAAAAAAAATTCCATCATGAGCCGGGCATGGTGGCACATGCCTGTAACCCCAGCATTCGGGAGGCTGAGACAGGAGGGTTGTTGTGAGTTCGAGACCAGCCTGAGCTACAAAGTGAGCTTAAGGCCAGCCTGAACTGCATAGTGAGACCCTGTCTCAAAAAGACAAAAAAAAAATTTCCATCATGGTAAAATATTGACATCAGTAGTACCAGTTTGTTTTTCTTTGCCTTGTATGAGGCCAATGTTATATCTTTCTGAAACCCAAGATTGATTGATTGATTGATTCATTGATTGATTTGATATAGGGTCTCACTGTGCAGTTCAGACTTGTAGGGATCCTCCTGTCTCAGCCTTCCAAGCACTGGGTTTAGAGGTGTGTGCCACCATGCCTGGAGTTTGGTATTGCACAGCATGTGGTACTGGGGATTGTTTTTTTTTTTTTTTTTTTTTTTTTTTTTTTTTTTGAGACAGGGTCTCACTATGCAATTCAAGCTGGCCTTAAGCTCACTTTGTAGCTCAGGCTGGTCTCGAACTCACAACAATCCTCCTGCCTCAGCCTCCCCAGTGCTGGGATTACAGGCATGCGCCACCACGCCCGGCTGGTACTGGGGATTGAACTTGGGTCCTTACGCTTGCCAAGCAGGTGCTTAGACCATCAAGCTATGTCCCCATCCCTGAAGTCCAAGATTATATTATACAATTCTCTGTTTTTAAATTGAAACATTTCTTTTGGAATTTCTTCTTTGTTCTTGTGTACAGTCCCTATGGTGGTCAACTTCCTGCACTGGTCAACTACAGCCCCTACTCTGCTAGTAGATGTAACATTAATTGGAAGTTGGTAAACCAATTGGCATTATCACATTAGATGGGAGCAACAAGTCAGTTCAAATATAGTTAAGTTTATTAGTATATGACTAAGGACCTCATGGTTGAGTTCTTGGATAAATGTCTAAGTTGAAAGCATAAAAAGTCTTCACATCTACAAGGGCATACATTTTTATGCCTTATTTTGACCCATCTCTTTTCTGTAAGTCATTTACATTCCTGAGATTATGACAAATCTGTGCTAAGTACAGCAAAAGTATGAATGCTCTCAGTTTAGCAAGTGAGGTGTCATAATAAATACATTGTTGAATATGGGTATTGGTACATACAGAACATTTTACTTACATTTCAGTCTTTGTGTTTTTCATAGCATCTTCTAGCATTTGTCTGTCATAATTTCCAATATTGAATGGAAGTGCTGGCACTTCATCCAATGCACTTCTCCCCTACCAAGAC
>PVKA01046045.1:0-15170 GCA_004027165.1 Ctenomys sociabilis | reverse complement strand
TTGAGAAAAAAATAGCAATGAGATAGTTTAAAAACTGATTAATAAGACAGTTTCAATAATTAATACATTGTACACTGTTATCTTCTTAGTGGTTATCCATAGTACAAGATGCAGACAGGATATCCTGTCCAAACACTATTTGTAAAAACTTTCTTCTCATTGAATTAAGTGAAAGTAGCTGTATATCTATCCTAACTATTCTGTATATAAAGACACAAAATGGACCTTTCTTTATATCTCCTTTTTTTGTTTAGTCCTGTCAGAGATGGGTATTCCATTGCTATTTAAATACTGTAGGCATGTGAATTCAGCTAAATCCAACACAGTCCAGCAGTCCACAACAGTAATGGGTTATTCTACAGGACTGGTAAGGTCAGAAGTTGTTGACTTGTGCCTTTCACAGCTCACCATATTAATAAGGCTGTACTTTATATATCTCGTTTTTATACTTTTCTGCTGGATGATTAAGATAAAGCAAGACCTATATAACAAGAAATGTAACTTTTGTATCTGATAAGGTCAGTCAAACCCCCTCAGGATTTATCCTGTAACCCTGTACTGCAGTTTGCAGATCCATTGTCAATGTCAGCCATATGGATGAGTCATGGCCATTGCTTAACCAATTTGCTCTCTGTGAAAGTCTGAGAGAATGTTTTTTTCCATGTGACTCTCCATAGGCACACTATATCATCAATCATGTTGCTCTGTGGCCTCATAATTTCCTTGAACAGAAAATTTGGGACACAACTGAGTTACATGATGTCACAGTATAGGTTCTCCTATGTCCTGAGTCTTCTTCACTGACCTTGAAAGGCCAGGGTCAAAATGTTGGCTGTCCTTGCAGCCCCTCTATTTCTCTAATTTTTGGTCTGCAAACTGTTAACCTCCAGAAGAGAAGCTTATTATTACCCTACAACTTATGCAGTTGGGTTTCACCTCACTATTTGTCTGAATATCAAATGTCTTAGGCATAACATGGAACAGGTATTTTCCATCAAGTATTGATATATTAAACATTTAAGTCCCTACAGAATATGGAGAAAAAAATTTAAAAGATGAAAAATATTTAAAAAATATGAATAAACAATTACATATTTTTATACAGATATTTAGAAATCTAACCATATACAGCACTGTAGCAGGACAGTCCTGTGACACTTTTTTTATCCTTTTTTCACTTATTACCCTTTTAAAAATTTATGTACTTATTTATTTTTGATGGAACTGGAGACTAAACTCAGGCCCTTGCGCTTGCCAGGGAAGCGCTTATTCCACTGAGCCATCTCTCTGGCCTGTTACCCTCTTTTTTTTTTTTTTTTAGGAAAACAAACAAACAAACATTAACTTGAGAGACAGTATAGCAATAACTGGTAGGTCATGAGAAGCAGTATGTATTTAGAAGACCAGAATGACAGGCTTTCCAAGCATTACTCTTCTATTACATATTGCTATCTTTGGTGCAGTTGCTTGGTTCATAGGTATTAGCATAGTTAGTTGGGGTGAGAACCCTACTAATTAATTTCTAGTTTCAAAAGCCTGCTGATGTTTAAGTGAGTGAAATTTTGCTGACTAATGTTTTGGGTTACTTCCTTCTCCCATTTTTTTTAATGGCATTTAATTAGTAAATTAGAAAATTAAGATCTTATTGTTCAATCAATTTCCCTTGTAAATTCAGGAAGCTGAGAGAGATACACAAAAAACTGCTTAAACCACAATCAAAAAATAGCAATGATTCTTTTCATTTAAAGTAAGCACTGGAATGAAAGTTATATTCTCCTATTGAGACTTCCATTACTGAAATAAGGCCTTGGAGTAACAGTATCACTTAAATGTGCAAGAGAAAATGGGATTTTAGATTTTTGTGGAAGAAAATGTGGAGGCATTACCATAGCTACAGATGCTATAGATGGCTGGTCCAGGAAATGGGCTGGCCTAGGGCTGGAGGAAGGGAGAGTTCCTTCTTCATTCTTTAATCTTTGCAATGCTGTTATCTGATCTGAAGAGCCCATGGCTAAAAACACCCGGAGACTCCCATTTTGGTGGCCTGAGAACACATCAATCACAGGCATGTAGCTGTCAACAGCAACAACTGGATACCGAGCATTAAGCAGCAGGCGTGAGATCTTTGGATCTCTAGAAAAGAAGAAATTCTGAATGAGCAAATAACAATAATTAAGCATATTAAAGTTGCTATATTTCTTTTCTTTTTTGGTACTTAGGATTAAACAACCTTGGCTTGGCAGGCCATTGCTGTGCCACTGCACTATATCCCTGGCCCACAGTTGCTATACTTGTTACATTCTTTACATGGTTTTTTATCTCTATCAAAATGGAGCTACAAATACAAAAGCTATTGTAGTTTTCAAAAATGTGATTTTGTCAGTAACTAATCAACTAAAATTATGTTTATAACTAAAGTTCATAATACGACAGTTTTAGGGCTAGGAACGTGTGTGATTTATTTCTGTCCACCATAGCTCCAATCCTAGCAGTGTCTGTGATGGTGCAACGATCTCAAATGAGCCTTGCTAGCCTTTTATTTTTTTATGAGTTAGGGACCTGCCATGCAGTCCACCCTAGGCTCAAACTTCCTGCCTTAGCATCTCAAGCATTAATTATTTTAGAGGAGATGTGTGGACTTTGTTTTGACAGGCAAGATCTGGATAATATTATTATCTGGTCCTAGTATGAAGTCCTGAATTATTATGGTAGCTATCCAACATGGCTTAAAACAATAGCTTATCGTCCCAGACACCACCTCTCTTGTCTTCCCCAACCCAGTCCAAGGTGCAATTTTCTTTTGCTTTTTCTGCCTCCACAGGGAAGCCCTAATCAGCTCCTCAGGTATTTCTAAACATCCCTCTCAAATTCTACCCCTGGCAAAAGGCTTTTTGTAAAAGCCTCAGCCTTCCATTGTTTCAAGTCAGAATCGCCTATCTTCTCTTAGATTCTCTCTCTGTCCTCAAAGATAATATAGCCCCTTTCCCCTTTTTCCTTCTACTTGTTTCTGTGCTGTGACACCGTGGAAAAATCTAACATATGCCATCTACTGAGCATATACTATGTTGTAGGTAATAGTGTTCCTAATCCATTTAACACTACAAAAGGTTGATATTATTCACTGCTAATAGTGAGTAAGATAAACTCAATTGAGAAAGGCTCAGTAAGTTAGCTAAGGACACACGGGGAACTCCAATTTAAGCTTTGAATTACTGTATTTGATTCTAAAGCTCAAATACTTGTCATTGTATTGCACTGAATCCTAGCATTAGCTCTCCCACTTACTTGCTAGATGACTTAATCAATCAATTTGACTTCTTTGAATCTAATTCCTGCTTTGTAAAATAATGATAATTAACCTTTCTTCATGTGCTGTTGCTGGACTACAGTGTGATATACATGGCTTCACCATGTGTGGTAACAAATATAAAATACCAACTTACTGAGCAAGGGTAAATGCTCAGTAACTGGTAGCCATTATTACTTTACATTTTCTTAGAAAGAATGAGAAGGCAAGTAGAGGAAAAGGAATGTCAGGTCAGGCTAATATCACACACACACACACACACACACACACACACACACACACACACACACACGTAAAAGAAAGAACAGAAAAAGACAAAAGCCTACAGCAGACACCCTTGGTTTCAGTGTAATTCCTCAGCTGGGCTGTTTTCTAATGTTATCACCATAAATACATAATTACTCATACAAGGTGAAGCCATGTATTTTAACACTGGATCATGATAATTGCTCCAAAAGAGACAGAGGGCATCTACTATCACTCTGATCTTACATATAAGGACAAGAAAATCAGAGAGATTAAATGACTTTTCTAAGTCAAAGGACAAATTTTTTCATTTGTACACAGGCACAATAATAATATCTAACAACTTATAGGAAAGCTCAAATAGCCATAAAAGTACAACATTTAAAAAATAGAACCACAAGAAGCTTCTAGAAAAGTGGAAATGCTAAAGTAATAAAAAATTTGCACTTTGAATAAAAAAAAAAAAATTAACCATGTCTGTTCTAAGGATAGAGATAAACTTTAGGGTACTCCACTCTCCAGACAGGTGTTAAAAGTGAAGTATAGTAATCAAATCTAAAGGTCTAATGCACAGCATGCATTAGAAAAATTTTGCAAATGATGGATACGAACCACTCTGACATTTCATGACAGAGAGGTAAGGTGTTAGTTTAGTGAGATTGTACCTTTTGGCAGTACAGCTTCTTTATTAGAGAATGGATTCCTGAGTGAGGCTATTCAGATACTAAGGCTGGTTTTACTCTTAGAACATTTGTGAAAAGTAGTTTAACTTATTTGAGTCTCTGTTGGTGAAATAAAAGGTACATGCCATGGTGGTTTTAATGAAGATTAAATGACTTGCTGTATGAGAGGCTCTGAACACAGTGCCTGAAACACATTAAGCAGTATCTGTACCACTGTTTTACAGTAGGAGAAAGAGCAGCAATAGTGGTGAACCTGAGAGAGGGACTGTTGAGCTAGTGATGTTTATAAATGAAAAGGATTCCTCTTCAGTCCACACAAAGTTAAAGATGCAACACAGAGAATACTCCAAAATATCCTATTTACTTGAATGACATGTAAAACTGATGGAGAGGGAGTTTCACCAGCCCGAGCAGCTTGTCCTGTCCTGGGCTCCGCACCTTGTTCCAAGTTTCAATTATCATCACATTGTTTTTAAGCCTTTCCAGATATTTGGAAGACAGAGAGATAGGAATCACCTGTGGAGAAAAACACCAACAAAAGAAGTCCATACCTGAGACAAAGGATCAATTTGTGTTTTTACTCAGCAAACAGTGTGCATATACAGTGCTGGGAGCTGAAGGCATTAAAATAAAACCAACTCTGTACTCTCGACAGAAGCAGCAATCTATTTTTAGAGAGTAACACATACAGGCCAGGTACAAAGCAGTATTTACATGAAATAGATCAGTGCAAAAAGCTCTGCCCAAAGGTCTTATGGAAAATAGCAAGGGCAACTGTCTTCTATATTTTTTAATGTTTAAAATTATTCAAGAACCAGTTATTCTCAAAAGAGAAATTACAAGTCATAAAGAGAATCAGAGAAAAGAGTAGCTCTGTCAAATTAATAGCACAAATCTGGGCGTGGTGGTGCATGCCTGTGTTCCCAGTGCTTGGGAAGCTGAGGCAGGAACATTGCTGTAAGTTTAAGCCCAGCCTGGGTTATACAGTGAGGATTATACAGTGAGATTCTGTCTCAAAAGACCAGTAAGCAAGCAAGCAAGCAAGCAAGCAAGCAAGCAAGCAAGCAAGCAAGCAAGCAAGCAAGCAAGCAAGCAAGCCAGCCAGCCAACCAACCAACCAACCAAACTAGCACACTCAAGGGACTAGCAATTTGAAGGAACCCAAGCTGTGCAAACAACTATTAATAATGGAAGCGAGATAAGCTCAAATGATGAAACCAATGAAAACCATAAGATAAAAGAAGAGTGAAATCAGGAAAAGTAGAAGTCTGATAATGTGGTAGGGTGCATACTTTGCATATGTAAGGCCTTGGGTTCAATCCCTAGCACAAACAAAGTATATATAAAGCATGAAGAAAGCTGAGGCAGCCGGATCACTGCAAGTTTGAGCTGCATACTGAGTTCAATGCCAGCTTGAACTTGAACTATGTAAGACCCTGTCTCAAAAAAAAAAAAAAAAAAAGAAAAAAAGACATTAAAAGTACAGAGAACTGGAGCAGAGCTTCTTTTGTGTTCACCTAAGAAATTCTAATTACTGAAGGATTATGTAATTTTGCTCTTAAAACCACATGTAAAACACAGCAACCTAGTCTAAATAGGAGGTTTAAGAGAACACCAAGGGGAAAAAAGTACCCCTAAATGTTCAGGCTCAGCAGGAATTACCAAGAATAAAATGTTATGTCTAATCGGTACCATATAGCCTGAAAAATAAATTCAAGGTAGAAAGAACAGTACACATAAAGCTATAGAGACTGGAGAAGAGAATATTCAGGAAAGGATGAACAGTTAAGTACAATTAGACTGTCCAAGTGTGGAGAAGAATGGTGGAACTGGGATGGGAGAAGTAGGTACAGTTCTTAAAGGATCTTAGAGTCTATACTGAAGATTTATAGTCTATTCTGAAGGCTTTAGGGAACTACTGAGAAACTTTAGCGGGGGTGTAAAATATTTAGGTTAGTGTTTTAGAAAGCTCATTCTTAGTGGTATATACAGGAAGGAATGGATAGAGAAGTCAAATAGAATGATTTATAGTTCATTTGGAATGAGTGTGGGGGCTTGAACAGAAACAATGTAATGGAAAGGGATGCACTGCAGAGAGTTAAATCTGTAGCATCTATGCTAGGTCAGTAATAGGATAACAGTCAGGTTCTACTTAAATTTCTGAGTAAATTACAAAACAAACTGATGTAGACAAAAAGAACAGATTTGGAAGGAATAATAAATTTAGATTGGGTACTTTTGAATTCCTTCTTTCATTTATACACCCTCAATACCTGATATACACGAGGTAACGTATCAATACAAAGTGTGAAGCCTTTTGAGGCATTCAGGTGGTGGTGCCAAGCAGGCCGTCAGATTCAAGACGTGCAGCATGACAAAATGTATGGCTTAAACAGAAATGTAGATTTGAAAGTTATCTTCATAAAAATAAAAGCTGAAGCTGTGGGAATTGATATGACAATCTTAGAAGAATGGGGTTGATTTGAAGAGTTCCAGTATGAGAGCACTAAATGGAAACACTTAACTGTTTAAGAAAAAGGAAAAATGCTGGGGTGACCACTCTTGCCCTAGTTTTCTCCTGGCCTTATGACTTAAAAGAATCAGGCTTTGAATAAGCAACTGAGTGACAGGAAAAATATATAGATAAAAAAACAGAACAGAAAAAAGATGGGAAAGTTTAACTGATCAAAGTCCTAAAAGAAGCAGAAAAGAATAGAATCCTGAACTCAGGTGAAAGAAATAGTTGGAAATCATAAACTAAGAAAGAAGAGAAGAAATTGAGAAAAAAATGTTTTGAAATGTTGGCAAAGTCTTCTTTCATCCAGTACAGTACACCATGTGATTACAAAGTTACCTTCTATTTTGAACTTTCTAGATTTATGATGGAATTATGATTTGGAAAACATTTTGCCTCCCATCTCCATCTACCTCTAACTGATAGGGAATGTACAAAGTTACCTGAGAAAAATTAAAGACTGGTTGTGTTGTACTCCATGCAATGATGGATCTGGTAACTTCCTCTGTGCTGAAGAATTTGCAAATTAAATAAACATTGCATGGTGGGTGTTTCTCAGATTCTCCAGGAATGAAATCTTTCCCATCTGGCACCATCAACAGCACATGCAACAGCAAAGCATTTTCTTTTGTTGACTCATTTGCTTGATTCACTAAATTGTGAGAGACTGGCAAAGCCACGAAGGCTGAAGAATTTGTTGCTACAGAGCTTAGTGAGTTCGGGTTGGGAAGCTCCAAATTCGGCACTTTTTTTGTAGTTTCCTCATGAATTTGATTTAGGTTCTGTGGATCTTTGGTACAGGTAGTATCTTGCTTAGACTCTTGTAGAATCTCCTCTGGACTTGTAGCAGCACAAAGTGGGGTATGCTGTGTATTGCTAGTTAATTTAGTATTAACACCTGTGAAATCCTTGTTATCTCTAACAAGTTCCATGGTTACCTATAAAACACACATACACACAAGTCAGCAAGAAAATCCTGTAGAGTTCAATCCCAGTACCCCTCAACCCCCCAAAAAGTCATGTAAAACTGGAATCAGAATTTCAGAGCTGGAGGTAATGTCAGATTATTAGGAAATAGGAAGAACACCCAAAAGACTGCATATTAACTTGTCAGACCGAGAAAAATCAGGTGGATTATCATTAATATGTGATGGGCCTAGAATATCTTTGCTAGAAATGAGATGCTCAGAAAAAGATGGATATATGTTTAAAAGGCACAGAATCCCATTAAAATGGCTCCTACTGGATAAATGTAGGATAATTTGTGCATCAAAGTGAGTAACAACAATGGATTATAGCCTATCAAATAACAAAACTACATAAATCCATATTAATGTAAAATTAGTATGAGAAGGGACAACTATTTTGTATAATAGAATGCAATTAATAAATTCTCAGGGAGGCCAGAGGGATATAACTCAGTGATACAGTGCTTATCTAGCACAAAGCCCTGGATTCAACTTCAATCTGCAGTGTTGAAAAAACAAAACAAAACAAAACCCTGAGGTGGGGTGAAACACAGACAATGACAGAGTTAGAAATCACCATTTTACAATCATCTTTTTTTGGTGGTACCAGGGGTTGAACTCAGGACCTTGAGCTTGCCAGGCAAGCACTTATTCCACTGAGCTATCTCTCTGGCCCCTACAATCATCTTAATGATAAGTGATTCAGGAAACTCTAGTAGTAGAATATCCACAAAATTACTCACTTCTAAAAACTATTAATGTATTGAAATGATTAGAAAAAGGGATATGGAACTGTTCTAGACTAAGAGAAATGAAAAGAAATGATTAAATGTAAATGAATGGAAAATTATCATAAAGGAAGGTACTGGCATATTTGGCAAAATGTATAAGGTGTAACATATTATCAATGTTAAATTGACTTACATAACTCTAGAGTACTATGCACAATATTGTCCTTGTTCATATAAAATACATAAAATATATGCTAAATAATTAAGGAGAAAAAGTTATAATGCCTGTAACCTCATATAGTTTAGAAGAAGTACATGTATTTAAGTGTGTACATGTTATGTGTTATATATGATAGGTGGAAAAAAGGGACAAAATAGTACAGAGAGAATTATAAAGCAAATGTGACAAATTTATAGGTTTGGTGAGAGAGTAAGTAATGGCTACGGGAGTGCTTTGTACTACTGTATTTGTAGTATTTCTGTAAGTTTGAAGTTATTTCAAAATAAAAAGTTAAAAATGTTAAAAAAAAGAAAAAGGATGTGGGATAAATCTGCAGAACAGAAGTGGCCACTAACTTTCAGATGAGTGATTTATTTATTAAAATGGCTTCCTTTTATTTGAAACCCATCAGTGTTACACAGCAAAGTTCTTTCACTCTATCAAATACTGGCAGAAATCAATCTAATATAGTACTTCCCTCAACAGAGCTAGGACAGAATATCTAGGTCCATCGATTCTCTTTATTACCCATTTCAGATTATAAAGTCTGCTACCCAGAATAAACCTAGGAGGCAAAACATGAAACCTGGACAGCAGAAGAGTAAGGTGGCATTATATTTTGCAATTAAGTCTTTAAAGGTAAACAGTAGTTACTCAGAGGACCAGGAAGGGAAGTCTTTTAAGAGGAAGCAGCATAAACATAAAACAGAAAAACATGCAAGACATGAACCAGCATGATATCTTAATGATTTTTATACAGTCTGACACAGCTGTCTGTAAAGAGGGCTGAAGTAGCAGGCAGAGATCATATGGTGGGCCCTGAGCCTATATCTTTTAGATGATTGGGAGCCCTGGGGATATTTTAGTCATTACTGGAAGGATTTTTAAAAAACTCATCAGGATATCTAACAAAGTTGTATGAAAGCCATACATTAAAATTTTGCCACCCAAGAAATCCTGTGAAGAACCCTTTCTCCAATAACTATCCATCACAATTCATTTCATAAGGCACATAGTTTCTTTTCTCCTTGTTCCCTACCACAGTTCTAGTCAAACCATAACCTTCTCTTTTGGGAATAATGCAATAGCCTCTACATATTCCCTTTTGCCCACATATAGTCTATTGCTCACACAGAAATGTTTCAAGAACATAAATCAGATCACATCCTTCCCATGCTTCAATGTCCTTTCCTGGCTCTTAGCCTAAAATCTAAACCCTTTAACTAACTACAAATCTCTGAATGATAAGGTGACTATTGCCTGTCTAGCCCTACTTTCTCCCACTTTCTTCTTGCTTACTGTGCTGTGGTAACATTTGGTCTGTTGGCAACACAAAGGTATCTCTGCCTCAGACCTTGTTTTTGTTGTTATTCCTTGTCTCTATAATGATTTTTCCCTATGCTTTTTACTTTCTCTATTCTTCAACTCTCACCTTAAATGTCTCCTTAAGGTAAGAGCTTACCTGACTAACATCTTCCAATTTTTTCTAGGCACTCAATATCATATCATCTCACCATGCATGTCATGTCTTCTCATCTCATATCATATCTCATTTTAGTTCCTCCATATCACTTTCACTGTCATATTTCAGTAGCAGCTCACCAATAGCAGGGACCTTACTATAGTCTCAATATCAGCTAATAATACATGCTCAGGAAATATTTGTACTTTTCTGAATAAATATCTACGTACCTTCAAGGGGCCAAGTGGAGCCTGAGCATTTTCTTGTTCAACTGGGAGTTGACCAGTGAAAGAAAGCAGTTCAGACTTAATGACAACTTGCAAAGGAAGTAATGCTGAACCGATAATTTCTGGCTGAGGGAAAAAAGAAAAAGTTTAGGTTAAATTACAAAAGAGCCACATAGGATTTTTAACTGAAGTGACAACCAATGATGGCTATAAAAGAAATTATGTTTTATGAAGTACAAAGTTTACTCATTTTCCTGAGGCAACTCTACCTGGAAATCCACATTCCTGTCATATTTTGGTCCTTCTGGGTTTCACTACATCTTCTTGGAAGATTATAAATTTTTTAAGTCACAAAAATATATGACATACTCAATTTTTAAAATTATGAATAGCTCTATTCAAAATATTCAAAGTTACTATTAAATATAAAAATGAAATTTAAAAAGTTATGAAGCTTAAAATACCTGATGCTGTCAAAGCTATGGAGAAACAAAGTCGGTCATATGAATAAAGCTGGGAACATATATTAGCAATGTACTTTTGGACAGGAAATTTGGTAGTTAATATAAAAAAACTTTAAATATTCATACATGTTGGCCCAGTAAAGCCATTTTTGGGAATTTATATTGAAGAAGTATTAAACAATACATAAAAGGCTTATGTACATATATAAATTATGTTAAAAGTAGCAGTTAAAGATAACTAGGTGAAGAAGCCGGGCGTGGTGGTGCATGCCTGTAATCCCAGCACTGGGCAGGCTGAGGCAGGAGGATTGTTGTGAGTTCGAGACCAGCCTGAGCTACAAAGTGAGTTTAAGGCCAGCCTGAACTGCATAGTTGCTCACTAAAAGCTTATAGTATAATGAATATTTGTCTTAATGTTTGATAAAAGTATTAAATGCATTAAATTAAATTATATGGAAAACAGTAAGTATATATTTTGTCAAAAAAAGGAAGTCTCAAGATAATGTTAAAAACCTAGTACAAAACCTACACTCAAAGTTACATTAACAGTGTATAAATTTGAAAAATATAAAAGATATACTTCAAAATAACAAGTTACCCTGATTATAGGCATTTTTCTTTTGAATAAAAACTTTTAAAAAATTTTTTACAAAGCATGAATTTTTTTTATTGTTAGCTAAAAAGTCATTAGTTATAGAAAAATGATTCAATATAAATATAGCAAAAGGTAATAGAGATCGGTTGTAGAATTATGTGATTTTTCCCCCTTTTCTGTATTGCTATTTGTCTACAATGGCTTATATTATTTGTATCTTCTGGAAAAACAAATAAACAAGAAAAATAAAACAAAAAGAAACAAAGAAAAAAAATGAGAAGCTATATTTCTTATGTTATCCATACCATAGGTGTGGTCAAAGATTATACCTACAGGCTGGCTATTCTTTCCCTGAAGGAAGCAAACACTGCTTATGTCATTTCATTAAAATATTTTGCGCCAGTTGAAAGTGGATTTTATAAGCATGGAATTAGCTAACCAACTGCTACTCATAATTGGATTATTTTGGAAAGGGGCTGAATACTTTAGGTATTCTATCTGCAAACAAGCTTATGATTTTTCTAAAATCACTATTACAGTTTGTGCCTAGTTGTCTCCCAAAGCTTAATGCAGTCATGGGGCAGACTTCTAGAGTTTGTGATTAACTCATGATATACCAGGATTATGGGTGTGAGTGCTGCTGGGATTATGGGTGTGAGTACTGCACCCAGCCTGGGGAAGATAGCCTGAAGCAACTTAAGAGAGACAGATTTACCCTCTCTGTAGCCATTGTTGCCGCTATTCCTATCATTTGCTCTCTGCTTTTTGCATTCCACTTCTCTGCCATGTGCCACTCTGCATTGGAGGTAGCTGAGTATGGACTGAAACCTCCACTAATTGTGAGCTAAATAAGCCTTTTCCTTCCATCACTTTGTGTGTTGGGTATTTGTACAAACAATGAGAGAACAGTAACTGAGACAATCACTTATTAAAAAAATGACAATATTATTGTCCTAAAACATCTATTTGCTATATTTCAAGCTTTTCCTCATAGTACCATATATTTTTTTTAAATGTATTTAATACAGGGTCTACAGGGTCTTACTACATAGATTGGACTTGTAGTGATCCTCCTGTTTTCAGCCTCCCAAGCACTGGGATTACAGGCTTGTGCCACAAGCTAAACTTAAATTAACACTGTGAATGTATACTGCATTAATACACAATTGTCCAAACATACTTCAATGTAAATTGAGCATGTTTATGTTTAGTCTTGAAAAATTCTGCATCTTTATAATTTCACTTAGTAGTAGGTAATAAAATGTAAGCCTGAAAGTTGTCTTAAAAACTCCAGGTTCAGTGAAAGAGTAAATAAAATCTGAAAATACAACAGACACTGTAAAAGGGAAAGAACCCATCCAAAGAAAAGGAAAAACTGTGATTAAGAAAAGGACAAAAGAGGGAGGGAGTGGGGAGAAAGATATATTCATGGATGGCTTCCATATTTGTGCTGCTGATTTCTGCTGGTCTACAGAGGGGAGTGGTTGATGCTTACATTGTTTTTTCTTTTTTCTTATCCTTTTAAATTTCTAATTATTTATTTATTTATTGGATACAAGGTCTCACTACACAGTTTCTACTAGTAGTGATCCTGTCAGTCTCCCCAGCGCTGGGACTACAGGTGTGTGTGCCTAGCTTTTAAATATCTTGTAACATTTTTTCCCCTAATTTTGCATGCTTATATCTGATAATCTGAACAACTAATTTGAAGACAACATGATGCAATACAGCAAGCACTGCTGAATTCCTACTGAATTGGGTCTTTAAATTTGAGGACCCTGTTATATCTTAGTTCTTTATAAATTCTAGACAGCAGACCTTTGTCTGATTGCTTATTAGTTAGGAGTTTTTCAAACTTTGTGGGTTGTCTGTTCACTTTGTTGACAATTTCTTTTGCTGTGAAGAAACTCCTCAAGAAGAGTTGATCCCAACTGTTGATTCTTTTGTGTTTCCCGTGCAAATATATGTTTGTTCATGAACTCTTCACCTACCCCTATGTCTTCAAGAGTTCCTCCTACTTTCTCTTCTAGGAGATTGAGTGTTTCTGTTTTAATGTTTAGATCTTTAATCCATTTTGACTTTAGCTTAGTGCATGGTGATAGAGCTGAGTCAAGTTTTAGTTTTCAGCATGTAGAAAACCAGGTTTTCCAGCACCATTTGTTAAAGAGGCTATCTTTCTTCCAGTGAACTTGTTTGGCCCCTTTGTCGAAGATCAGATGGCTGAGTGTGATCATAGATGCCTCTGCGTCTTCTAATCCATTCCATTAATCCTCAGGTCTATTTCGTTGCCAATCCCATGTTGATTTTATCACTTTGTAGTATAATTTTAAGTCAGGAATTGTAATGCCTCCTGCCTTGTCTTTACTGGCCAAGATTGGCTTTGCTATTCTAGGTCTTTTGTGGTTTCAAACAAATTTTAGGAACGATTTCTCTAGGTCTGGGAGGTATGTTTGTGGCAGTTTGATAGGGATTGCATTAAATCTGTACAGCAATTTTGGGAGTATGGCCATCTTCATGATGTTGGTTCTTCCTATCCAGGATCATGGAATATCTTTCCATTTTCTGAAATCCTCTATAATCCCTTTTCTTAGGGTGTTGTAATTTTCTGTGAAAAGATCTTTGACTTCCTTGGTTAAGTGAATTCCAAGATATTTCATTTTCTGCGGTGCTATAGTAAAAGGTATTGTTTCTATTGTTTCCCTTTCAGTGTGCTTGTTATCTGTGTAGAGGAATGCTACTGACTTTTGAGTACTGACTTTGTTTCCTACTATGCTACTGAATTTCTGAATCAGTTCTAATAGTTT
Organism: Ctenomys sociabilis; assembly: GCA_004027165.1. Classification (NCBI taxonomy): domain Eukaryota; kingdom Metazoa; phylum Chordata; class Mammalia; order Rodentia; family Ctenomyidae; genus Ctenomys; species Ctenomys sociabilis. The sequence goes on along the minus strand of PVKA01046045.1, from coordinate 948 downwards.
TGATTTATTTGGTAAAGTTCTGTATCACTTCTCATGTTTTTTCTTTCATTCTTTTTTTCTATTTTGTTCTCAACAACAACTACAACAACAATAATAATAATACTAGGTTCAAAATGAGGCGAAGTTATTAACCAAATATTCTAAAAGGTGGTCAGTGAAAATCTGAATTCTGGCATCCAGAAAAATTTTGTTATCACCAGAAAATTGATTTTAAATATTCTGTAATCTTAAGCAATGGATGAATCTTAAATCTTGGATGAAGCTGATTAGATCTACAATCTTCAGATTATGTTGGTATTATTAGGGTAATACACAGTCCAAATTAGCTAAGAGTACACCACAGTTTGTGTCAACAGCATTTTTGAGATACATTCTTTTTTTTTTTTTTTTTTTGCAGTACTGGATATTGAACTCAGTACACTGTATTTGCCAGGCAAGAACTTATTCTACTGAGCTATCTCCCTGGCCCCTCAACAGTATTTTTGAATCAATCAAATTCTATTTAACAAAATCAATTAGAACTATATAGAAACACATATTTTTACAGTTTTTTTATTAGAAGTCTTTAAAAATGTATAGGGTAGACACACATCATGATTTTTTCTTTCTACAACCCTTCCTTTGTCTACACCTGTCAAAAGTGGGCACTCCATTGACATTCAACTAACTTAGGTGCTTATATACAGTACAGTTGGGATAGATAACGCTGTGCTTCTACATAATTCTATGAGAGGCAAGATCTGCACTAAGGTGGTTGGACAGGATATTATGTCGGCTTTTAGTACTATGGTCATCCACTAGGTAAATAATTATTGAATTTTTGATATAATTCAGGTATAAAAAAATAAGATAAGTAAGCAACTACACTCTTAATTCACTGATAAGAGATATCTGCTAAAATAATATCTGTAAATATAATATCATGTATGTACCTTGTACAATACCAAA
>PVKA01046044.1:0-15170 GCA_004027165.1 Ctenomys sociabilis | reverse complement strand
CTGGGGAGATGGCTCAGTAGAATAAGCACTTGCATGGCTTAGTTTAATCCCTGGTTCCACCAAAAAAAAAAAAAAAAAAAAAAAAAATAGAGAAGATGTTGAGCCTTCCAAGCCCACTCTTTGATCTAAACCAGGTGACATAGGTAATATCTTTATTGCTTTAATAGCAGTGAGTCTTGGGTCATGGGGTTCGGTAATTTTTACAACCTGTTCTACTCCCCTGGTGTGATTGAAGTACATGCCTGTGAGTGTTCACATGGGATCGGGTGCAGGTGGAAATGCTGGTGCAGTAGGCCACTGGTGATGAGGTGTCCTCCCCTAAGCTGTCGGCTGAAATGATTGCTTTCTGACTGCACAAATGATTTGTTGGTACTGCCACATGAGCAAAGTTAGGCCCAACCCTGTCTCTGTGGTCCTTCATTGAATAGAAAATCACTTGGAACAGGAGAGGTGGCATGTCTGGGAGACAGATGTCAGCTTCTAAGAGACAGCTGTCTAGTAAGATAACTCTTAATTTCTAGCGGTAGATTATATATTCATTCCTGGACATGAATTATAAGTAATTCAGATGTTGAAATCACCATAGTACTTTAGTCTTTGGATTCCAAGACCCAAGTGGTGATGGCCAAGAATATCACCACTTGGGGTAATTGTCTTTTTTTTTTTTTTTTGTGGAACCGGGGATTGAACTCAGGCCCTTGTGCTTGCCAGGGAAATGCTTATTTTACTGAGCCGTCTCCCTGGCCTGTAATTTGTCTTTTTAACTGGGTTTCTTCTCCTGACAAGCAAGTGCACATGACTGAGGCAGATTCCTTGAGGGATGGAAAGGCACGAAAGATGGTCCCTGTTTCAGATGGTTCTTCTGAATTAGAATGAGGTAAAGACAGTGCTTCAGGTGCTTTGCTACTTGAGGGTACTAGAGATTTTGCAAAGGAAGCCAAGCAAAAAAATCTTGTAGATGCAACTGAAAAAAATTATAATTACAAGGCTAGAAGTGTAGCTCTGTGATAACGCACAGGCTTAGCATGCACAGGATCCTGAGTTCAATTCCCAGCACCAACACAAGCCAGAAAACAAAAGCAAAAACAAAATCCAAAACTGTAGCTACATCTTTTCTGCTTTGGGAATGTCAAATGTATATTAGATTTTGTTCAAAAATTTTGTTTATTTTAATTTTTTTCTTTTTCTATATTTATTGATTCATTTGGTACAGGATCTCATTATTCAGCTTAGACTCATAGTGATCCTCCTGTTTCAGTCTCCCCAGTGCTGGGATTATAGGCACACACTACCACACCTGTTTCAGTGGCTGCCATGGTACAGTTTGGCACAGCATGCAGTACTGGGGATCAAACCTGTGCCCTTGCACTTGCCAGGCAGGCATTTAGACTGCCAAGCTATCTCTCTGGCCCTTGTTCAAAAGTTTTATATTGTACTTCTATGGGTTTCTGGTCTTACATGTAAAGATATTTATCAATCTTTTTTTCTGCCTCTGTTTGGGATCTAGAAATATGGTTCTATAAAACTTGTTGATTAATGACAGTAGTGTCCTTAGACACAGTCCAAGAGTTTTTGTTTTCTTGTGTATAAAACCTGGTACCTCACACATGCTATGCAAGCATTCTACCACTGAGATGCATTCCCAGCCCAACAAAAAGGTTTTTAAAGATTTTGAAAGGCATTTTTGAAGAATTGTGACAACATCACAGGAAGGCTGAGCGAGAGAAGGGAGCTTAGCTTTTCAACAAAGACCAGGGAAAAGGACCTTTCCTGGTATCGTTTGGAGAGTTTCCTGGAATGTAGAAGACTAGATGCATTCTGGAAATTCTTACAGGCCATGAGAGACATTGCTATTTTGTTGGGATGGGCTTATATTCAGAGTCTGTCAAGGCAAAAAGAAATCTTGCGTGTTTCCTACAAACCAGATGTGTATCACTCAGAAGAAAGAGTCAACAAGGGTCATCCCTAGACCTGATCAAGATGACCAACTAGCTGCATGTGGTGGCACATGCCTATAATCCCAGCACTGGGGAGGCTGAGGCAGGAGGATTGCCTTGAGTTTGAGGCCAGCCTGAGCCACATAGTGAACTTAAGGCCAGCCTGAACTACACAGTTGAGACCCTGTCTCCAAAAAAAAAAGTGACCACCTGAAGAGGTGCACAGACTTCAGCAGTAAAAAACTAAAGATCTTTCTGGAGTTAGTGTAAATAGCCAGCTGGACAAAGGGACTTCAGTTGAGACATTCTCAAAAACAGAGGTTTCTCCTCAAAACTGCCTACCAGCCTACCACAGAAGGTATTCATTTTTAATGTCTGACAGGTATAGAGAAAGTAATGATAGTAGCTTGTGATAGTACTAGCAAAGTAAGTTATTGCTTGTCCTGTTCTAACCCCAAAGAGGTCATATACTGGGATGGGCAAGTTCTGAAGGTCAAATGAATACCTGAGAGTTAAAGAAAGAGAGGTGGGTCCAAACTTTTTCCTTAAGTTTATGTTTCCCTGTCTATAGCAGGTACAAATGTGGAAGAAGAAGAAAAGCCTAAGATTTAGTCTCGTGACAAACTCAAGACTTTGTGTTTGCCAGGCAGACACTTTAGCCACTGAACTATCTCCCCACTGTTCTGGTGTCAAGTTTTGACTATTTTACAGAGCTGGATATATATATATATATACATGTACATATATATATGTATATATATGTACATTTTAGGATATCTTTATTATTTATTTTAGTGTTCTGCATATTAAATAATGCATTTTATTTTTTATTTTTTGTATTTTAGGGAAGGGTCTATAGGGTATTCAGGGGAACCCTGGGGAGATAGCTCAGTAGAATAAGCACTTGCCTGGTAAACTCAAGGTCTTGAGTTCAATCTCTGGTACCGCAAAAAACAAAACAAAACAAAACAAAAAATACAGGGTGTTCAGGGTCTCACTACTAGATCCAACTTATAGTGATCCGCCTGTTTACAGCCTCTCAAGAGCTGGGATTACAGGCATGCACCATCATGCCTAGTCTTGTTGTCTCAGTGCACCCTGGGGGCAGGACCAGCACAACAGGCCCCAGGATTGAACCCCTGGCCCCTGCACCTGCTGCAGACACTTTAATCTGCTGAGCTATTTGGCCAGCCCAATAGTACATTTTAAAAGACAATAAAAAGTAGTAAAAAAATAAAAACAAATGTTAGAAACAAAACAGAATTTCACTAAACAAAATAATAGGAATTCAACAATGGTTGTCATGTTGCATAATGTTGTCTTCATATTAGTTGTTCAGATTACCAGATATGAGAATGCAAAATTGATAAAAAAAAAAAGTTGTAAGAAATAAAAAAAGCAGAAGAAAAAAATTTATGCATTAACTGCTCTTGTCAGTAGAAATCGGCAATACAATTATCCAAGTTGTCTTGTATATATATATATATATATCTTTTTCTTTTCTTTTTTTTTTTTTTTTTTTTTTTTTTTTTTTTTTTTTTTTTTTTTTTTTTTTTTTTTTTTTGTCTTTTTGAGACAGGGTCTCACAATGCAGTCCAGGCTGGCCTTAAGCTCACTTTGTAGCTCAGGCTGGTCTCGAACTCACAACAATCCTCCTGCCTCAGCCTCCCGAGTGCTGGGATTACAGGCTATATATCTTTTTCTTGTCCTTTCCTTCATCTCAGTTGTTCCCATCTTTTGAAGAGATTTTTTTTTTCCCTTCCACAGTACCTGTTGTACCTTTCAGCTTTCATTTAGTCTTTTAGGTTCTTACATTAGTAAGTGAAAAAATATGTTTGTGCATGCAGGTCTGATTTATTTTACTAATGAGCATGGTCTCTTGTTACATCTATTTACCTGTAAAAGCCTCAACTTTATCTTTCTTTATAGTAGAATAATACTCCATTGTATAAAAATACTGTATCTTTTTTATCCATTCCTCATTTGATGGGCATTTGGGATGTTTCTAAGATTTAGCTATGACAAAGTGCACTGCTATAAACAAAGGTGCACATATATCACTATGGTATGATGTTTTCAGTTCTTCTGGAAAAATACCCAGGCAGAGAATAGCTGGGTTGAATGGAACCTCCAATCCTAGCTTTTTGAGGAATCTTTACATTGATTTCCGTAGTGGCTGTACCAGTCTACACTACCCAAAGCAGTGGAGAAGGGTTTCCTTTTTCCTTACAGCCCCTCCAGTATTTGTTATTGGTTGCCTTCTTGATGATAGCCATTCTTTCTGGAGTGAGATGGAATCTCAGTATCATTTTAATTTGCATTTCTTGAATGACGAGTGATGCTGAACATTTTTTCATATATTTATTACCATTTATATTTCTTCCTCTGAGAAGTGTATATTCATCTCAGATGCCTGTTTTTGGATTCAATCTTTGAATTTTGGGTCTTTTAAAAAATTCTTTATATGTTCTAGATAAAAGTCCTTTGTATGAGGGACATTCAGCTATAATTTTTTCTCAATGTATGAGTTTTTATTACTCTGTTGGTAATTTCTTTTGAATGTAGAAACTTCAAAAAGATGAGATCCCAGTTGTTGATTCTTTGAAGTATTTCCTATGCACTTTGGTATTTGTTTATGAACTCTCTACCTACCCCTATGTCTTCAAGATTTCTACCTACATTCTCTTCCAGAAGATTTAATGTTTCTTTTAATATTTAAATCTTTGATCCATTTTGACATTAGTTTATTGCATGATGATAGATAAGGTTCTAAGTTTAGTCTTCAGCATGTGGAAAGCCAGTTTTTCCAGCTCCATTTATTAAAGAGATTATCTTTGTTCCAGTGAACATGATTAGCCCTTTTGTCAAATAAGGAGGCTAAGTGTGTTTGTAGTTATGTCAGCATTTTCTTATCTATTCACTGATCCTCAGGTTTTTGTCAGTACCGTGTTGATTTTATCACAGTAGCTTTGCAGTATAATTTCAAGTTAGGGATCATGATGCCTCCTGCTTTGCTTGTGTTGCCACAGATTACCTTTGCTATTCATTTTGGTTCCCAATGAATTTCATGAATTTTTATTTGGGTCTGTGAGGTATAATAATGATATTTTATTTTATTTATTATTATTCTTTTTACTAATGGTATTTTAATTGGGATTGCATTGAATCTATATAAAAATTTTGGGAGTATGGTCATTTTCACAATGTTGGTTCTTCTTATCCAGGAGCAAGGAATATCTTTCTAATTTCTGAACTCTTCAATCTCTTTTATTACTATAGTTTTCACTGTATAAATCTTTTACTTCCTTTGTGAGATTGATTCCTAAGTATTTAATTGTTTTGGATGTTATGGTGAAAAGTTTGGTGTCCCTAATTTTTCTCTTGGTAGGTTCATTGTTTGTGTACAGAAATGCTATTGATATCTGAGTGTTGACTCTGTATCCTACTCCACTACTGAATTTGATCTTTTGTTTTTAAATGTATTTAGTATAAGGTCTACAGGGTCTCACTACATAGATTGGACTCATAGTGATCCTTCCTGTTTTTCAGCCTCTAAGCGCTGGGATTGCAGGTATGTGCCACTATGCCCAGTCTAATTCGCAGTCTCAGTGTGCCCCAGGGGCAGGCTGGCACGGCTAGTATGGCAGGTGGGGGACCCCTGGCCCCTGTGTCTGCCTAAACAGGTCCTTTAATCTCCTGAGCTATCTGACTGGCCCTATGAAATTTGATTATTAAATTTACAAGTCTCTTAGTGGAGTTTTTGGGATCTTCTATGTAGAGTATCATGTCATCTGTGAATGATGATAATTTCACTTCTTCCTTTCCAATCATTATACCTTTCATGTCTCTCTCTTGTATAATTGCTCTGGCTGGTGTTTCCAGAACTCTGTTGAATAGGAGTGCTGACAGTGAACATCCTTGTCTTGTTCCCGATTTTAAAGTGAAGGTTTTCAGTTTTTGTCCATTTAGTATGATGTTGGCTATTGGTTTGTCATAGATTGCTTTTATCAGGTTGAGATAAAGACCATCTATTCTGATTTTATGTAGGGTTTTTATCGTGAATGAGTATTGGACTTTGTTAAAAGCTTTTCTGCATCAATTGAGATTTTTGTCTTTGCCTCTGTTGATGTGTTGTATTACATTTATTTATTTATTTATTTTCTGTACTTAGGACAGGGTCTACAGGGTCTCACTATGTAGATTGTACTCATAGTGAGTCTCCTTTTTTTAGCCTCCCAGTGCTGGGGTTATAGGTACGTATCACCATGCCTAGTCTCAGTCGCTGTCTTAGGGGCCAGGGAGATGGCTCAGTGGAGTAAGTGCTTCCCTGGCAAGTGCAAGGGTCTGAGTTCAATCCCAGTTCTGCCAAAAACAAACAAACAAACAAACAAACAAAAAGGGTCAATCTCTGTTTCAGGATAGGGTGGGGCTGGCCATAGCGGGCTTTTTAGTCCATTGAGCCATTAGGCCAGCCCTAGTGTATTACATTTATGATTTGCATTTTTTGAACTATCCCTGCATTCCTGGGATGAATGTCACTTGGTCTTTTGCTACATTCTGTTTGCTAGTATTTTATTAAGGATTTTTTTTTTTTTTTTTTTTTTTTTTTTTTTTTTTTTTTTTTTTTTTTTTTTTGTAGAACCGGGGATTGAACTCAGGCCCTTGTGCTTGCCAGGGAAGCACTTATTCCATTGAGCCATCTCCCTGGCCTTTTTTTGTCTTTTTGAGACAGGGTTTCACTGTGCAGTTAAGGTTGGCCTGAAGCTCACTTTGTAGCTCAGGTTGGTCTCGAACTCACAACAATCCTCCTGCCTCAGCCTCCCGAGTGCTGGGATTACAGGCCTGCGCCACCACGCCCGGCCAATTATTAAGGATTTTTGAATGTATGTTCATTAGTAAGATTGGCTTATAGTTTTGATTTTTGGTTGGGTCTTTCTCTGGTTTTGGTATCAGATAATATTTACCTTTAGCAATGAGTTTGGGAAAATTGCTTCCCTTTTAATTTCTTCAAAGAGTTTGAGAAGAATTGGCATTAAATCTTCTCTAAATTTCTTGTTGAATTCACCTGTATATCCATCAGGATCTGGGCTTTTCTTTGTTAATAAGTTTTTAAGTTTTTTTGTGTGTGCAGGGTCTCACTATGCAGATCGGACTTATAGTGATCCTCCTGATTTCTGCCTCTCTAGTGCTGGGATTATAGTAATGTGCCACCTTGCCCGGACTCCATCTCTGGCTCAGCATGTGGCAGGGCTGGTACGGCATGCAGTGCCAGGGATCAAATCCTGGCCTCTGTGCTTACCTAAGCAAGCACTTAGTCCACTGAGCTTAGTCCACTGAGCTATACTGCCAGCCCTTGGTAAGTTTTTAATTACATTTTTAATTTCATTGATTGAAGTTGAATTTTTCAAAATTTTTATATCTTCTTGATTCAGCTTTAATAATTCATATGTATTTAGGAATCTGTCCAAGTCTTCTGTGTTTGCCATCCTTTTGAGAGTAAAGATTTTCTATTGATGATCTTCTGAATTTCTATAGGGTCTGTAGTGATTTCACCCTTTTCACTCCTTATTGCATGAATTTGAATTTTTTCTTTTTTTTTTTTAATGAAGTTGGCAAGGGGCTTGTCAATTTTGTTTATTCTTTCAAAGAATCAACTCTTCAATTCATTAATTCTTTGCATTGCACTACATTAATTTCTGCTCCAATATTTATAATTTCCTGCCTTCTTTGGGCTTGAGTTTTTCTAGAAACTTAAGGTGCAGCATAAGGGTGTTTCCTTGGGTTTGTTCTATTTTCCTGATGTGAGAATTTATTGCTATCTGTAAGGTTCCCTCTTAAGATTGCTTTCATTGTGTCCTATAGGTTCTGATAAGTTGTATCTGCATTTTTGTTTGATTGTAAATATTGTTTAATTTCTTAATTTCATTTGTGACCCACTGATTGTTCGGGAGGATATTACTTAATTTCCATATGTATATGGAGTTTTTATGATTTCTTTTGCCAATAATTTCCAGTTTCATTGCACTATAATCAGATAATATGCATGAGATAGTTTCACTTCCTCTGAATTTCCTTAAGCATACTCTGTGTTAGTATATGATCTATTTTAGAGAACATCCCATGTGCAACTGAGAAGAGTATGTAATCTTATATTGTGGGCTGGAACACCCTGTAAAGGTCTGCTAAGTCCATTTCTTCAAGATTTGGTTTAGTTATTTCTGTTATTTGTTGGCTCATTTTGCCTAGTCGATCTATCTTTTTGTGACAGTGGGGTGTTAAGGTTCTCCCATTACAATGGTGTTATTGCTCATTCAATTTTTCATGTTTGTTAAAATTTGTCTTACATAGATGGGTGCTTCTACTTTGGGTGCATATGTATTTATAATTGTTACCTCTTGCTGTTGCAGTTTTTCCCTACCAAGTATGTAGTCACCTTCTTTATCTCTTTTGATCATTTTTGGTTTGAAGTTGATGTTGTCAGAAACCAGAATAACTACCCCTGTTTTTTTTCTAGGTTTCTGTCACATGGAGTATTGTTTTCCATCCATTGACTTTCAGTCTGTGAACTTCCTTTTGAGTTAAATAAATTTCTTGTATATAGCCTATTGTTGGATTTTGTTTCTCTCTACCAGTCTGCTTCTTTTGATTGGTGAATTGAGTCCATTTATATTCATGGTGTCTGGAAGATAGCACAGTGGAATAAGTGCTTGCTGGTAAGCACAATGCCCTGAGTTTGATCCCTGGTATCACCAAAAAAAAGGACATCTGTGGTTATCACTGATATATTGGCTTACTTTTGTCCTGTATTTAATTACTTTTTGTGCTTGGTAGTTCCTTTCTATTGTTCTTGAAGTTGTGATCATGATCATTTTTGTCTGTTTCTGGAGTATCTGTGAGTACTCTTTTTTTTTTTTTGGCAGAACTGGGGATTGAAATCAGACCCTTGTGCTTGCCAGCAAAGCACTTATTCTACTGAGCCATCTCCCCAGCCCCTGTGAGTACTCTTTGTAAGGTTGTTTTGGTGGTCATGAATTTCTTTTTCTTTTTTCTTTCTTTTTTTTTTTTTTTGCGGAACCAGGGATTGAACTTAGGGGAAGCGCTTATTTCACTGAGCTACCTCCCCAGTCCCGTGGTCATGAATTTCTTTGTTATGGACATATCTTATTTCTTCATTAAATTTGATTGGTTTGCAGGGTAAGCATCTGTGTTGGAAGTTGCTGTCGTTCAGGACCTGAAATATTTTACTCCTAGCTCTTTTTGACTTGATAGTTTGTGTTGAGAAATCTGCCATGATTCTGATGGCCTTTCCATTGTAGGTGATACGTTTTTTACATTTTTTCTCCTCTAACAGCTTTTTAATATTCTATTCTTCTGTTGAATTTTTGGAATCTTCATTATTATGTGTCTGGTTGTATATTTATTTTGAATATGGCTAATTAAGAGTTCTATGTGCTTCACTTATCTGTATGTCAGATTCTTTTCCCATGCTTGGCATATTTTCTGGTACTACTTCTGCAAATAGTCTTTTTTTGTCATTTGTGTTGGCTCCTACTGTTTTGTTGACACTTATAAGTCTTATATTATTTTTCTGTGCATCCTTTTGCATCTGTTAAATTATTTTCTGGTTCCTTGCTATTTTTAGGACATCTTTCTTTCGCAATCACTAGGTGCAATGCTGCCTTCAAGGTCTGAAAGTCTATCTTCAGTTTCATTCAAGAGCTTTTTCTAGCTTTCAGTGGAATTTGTAATTTACTAGATATCTGTTAGAATTTTTTCATGCATTCTAATTCTTTCCTGTATTGTTCATTCGATGTTTTCATCATTTTTCTATCCTCTATTTTTTTATTTTTCTTCTTTAAATGTGCTGAACAGTTCCTTCATGATTGCTGTAATTTTTTTTTCCTGAGAGATTATTTTAGATCTGATTTCTTCTGTAGCCTAATGGAGTTGTCTTTTTACTTAAGTTGCCATCATTTCCAAAATTTCAGGTGTGTGGCTTTCAAGTTCTTCTATGACCTTGTCTCCTGAAGTTGTTTTAGGTGGGCTGGAGGTCTGAGATTGCCTTTTGCCCCTTCATTTAGACTTTTTTTTGTGGTACCAGGAATTGAACTCAGGACCTTGCATTTTCCAGGCAGGCACTTATGCCACTGAGCTATATTTCTGGCCCCATTTTGACATTTTTGAAGCTTTCAGTATTCACCCAGACTCAGTGTTGGTGAGGTGAAACATGGGTGAGCAAGCCTTCCAGGACCAGCTGGGGTAGGGAAGGGAAGAAGACCAGTGTAGGCTCACCAAAGGCCCTGCTGTCCAAGGTTCAATGTGGCTTCCTGGTAAGCATTGTTGGGGGGTGGATCAGCCAGAGCTCTACAAGGATCCTGTGAAGCTGGGCGGGGGAGGGGGCAAGGTGGAGCTCACTAGGGCTCTGTACCCTTCCAGGGCTCAACCTGTCTTCTGGGAAGGTGCAGGGCATGGGCAGCAGCTCAGTAAAGCTCCTGAGATGGTATGGGTGAGGCAGGGGTCCTGATTACTTTTTTAAATTAGTAAAGTTTCTTTGTACATTTCAGGTATACATGGTGATCACATTCATCATAGCGAATTTGTACCCATACCTGAAGTAATTTGATTCTTTTTTCCCCATTTTCCTACCCTCCCTCCAACTCCTCTTCCCTTCTCAATTTACGAAAATTTTGCTTTCGTTTTTTCCTTTTCTCATCATTCCTTTCTTTTCTCTTCCTTTGATATCTTGATTATTAACATCGCTTAGTTCAAAATGACCAAAGAAGATGACAGAACTACCCAAGTGTTAATTCATCAGTAGAAGGACCAGTTCCAACGATATATTTTCATATAGACAGTGAGAAATAAAAGTTAAATCACTTTATGTCAATCCCAAAGTTCATGCTTGTTCAGTCTTCTACAGAGATAGTAATGTTGAGCAACTATTGTAGTTTTTAGATCATAGAGGTATAGAGATGGATAGAAGGGGCTGGGGAGATAGCTCATTAAAATAAGCGCTTGCCTGGCAAGTGCAAGGGCCTGAGTTCAATCCCCAGTTCTGGAAAAAGAAAAGATGGATAGGATATGTTTTTCTCAGAAAGAATCTAGGAACACAAAATAATATGTATTTCATAACAGAAAAAATAAGTATGAATGTTAAAGATGTAGTTTTGTAAAACAGAAGATGTGGCTGGGGGGGGGTACAGATCATTGGTAAAGTGTAGGGTCCTTGGTTCAGTCTCTGGTGGAGTAGGGGGAGAGAAAGAGAGGAAAAATGAATATGAGAATATGAATTAAATTTGGAGGGGTGAGGAGAGACGTGGAACCACACAGAAGATGAAACCCACCCAAGTATGAGATAGTAGTAGATTAAATGTTCACAGGGTAGGCAAGATTAAGGCAACTATGTCAAGACTCAGACATGAAACATAGAATGTGGTATATGTGGGGAGTACTGTAAGCAGTGTGAAGGACATGCAGGTTTAATAGTTAATTAAAATCGGATGAAGCAGAGGTTACAAGTGTTGAGGCATGTAGACTGGGCTGTTAGCAGGCTCACCCTGGAGAGCTTACAGGCATTTAAAAACTGGTACACACTAGGGTGGCATTCATTTTACCCATCAGCCACTTCTCTTTCCTTGTCCTGGCTTTTTATAAAACTTGCCAATAGCCCTTTTTAAAGACTACTGAGGGGATGGTGTTACACTTTGCCCCAGTGCCCACACCTGATGTCTGACTTGAGCTGGATCAAGCAGACCCTCCCTCTTGAGCACTTAGAATCAGAACATTGAGAGAGACTAGGTTATTTAGATAGGAGAATTGGCTTTGTAGGGACATGTAAATTTCAGGTCCCAGGCTGCCCTTGGTTCTTTTTTTCAGGGGGTGGATACTTGGAATTGAACTCAGGACCCCGTGTTTGCCAGGCAGATGCTGTGCTACTGAGCTCTATCCCCAGCCCCTGCCCTTGATTCTGATAGCTCTCTGAGTCCCTCTTTCAGTTCCATATGGACATTTCTTGTTTCACTCTAATTCCTCTGAGTTTTTGTAAGTTCGTCTTCAGCTGAGTGGCTTTCTTTTCTTCCTTATTGTTCTGCCCATAATGTTCTTGTGCAAATAAAACCACATACAGTAACTTCCACACACATAGGGCACGAGAACACTCACTTAAATCACTATGGATCTATGTCGCACAAAATCTAGGTCCCTGATTTTGCCTGTTAGTGTATTAGTCATCTGTATATTAGTCATCTATTGCAGCATAAAAAATACCCCACAGTTTTTTTTTTTTTTCTTCTCAAGACAGGGTTTTGCATGTACTCCAGGCTGGTTTTGATCTCACTTTGTAGCCCAGGCCGTTTTCTCTCTCTCTCTCTCTCTCTCTTTTTTCTTTTTTTTGCAGTACCGGGGATTGAACTCCAGACCCTGCACTTGCCAGGTGAGCACTTATTCTACTGAGCTATCTCCCTGCCGCCCCCCCCTCCAGCTGTTCTCGAATGTTCAGCAATTCTTCTACCTTGGTTTCCCCAGTGCTTGGGTTAGTGGCATACGCCATCACACCAGGCGTATAGATAATAAATTTTATCTCATAGTTTCTGTGGATTGGGAATTTAGGAGCAGCATTTGGTTTGTGATCTCACAAAGCAGAGGCAGGCTGTTGGCCAGAACCACAGCCACTTGGCAGGTTGGAGAATCTGCTTTTCAAGCAGCTCACACCCATGGTTGTTAGTTGGTGCTGTTTGGTGAGAGACCTCATTTTTATGTATGGGCCACTTCATGGGGCAGCATGGGTATCTTTATGATACAATGGGTAGCTTGCTCCAGAATAAGTAATTGCAGGGGAAACCAAGGAGATATTGTCCTTATTATGATCTTGCCCCAGAAGTCACATACAATCACTTTTAGCACATTGTATTAGAAACAAGTAAATAAGTGTGTATCACATCAAAGAGACGCCTTAGACTTCACCATTTGAAGGGAATCGTATTAGAGAATTTTTGGACACATTTAAATATCATAACAATCTGTCAGCTCTCAGGTTGAGGAGGGGGCACCAAAGTATCTAATTAAATGTCAAATATCATTCTGTCTCATTCAGTTTCTTTAGATAAAGTCTCCTATTGATAAAATGTTTCACTTTTCGAATGCTTCCCAGAAGGTCCTACTATCTTTGAAGATGACATCCATTTGGCTAGGGGTAGGGGTATGTACACATTCTGTGGCACTGATGAGAAAGGTGGTGCCTCCTGGCCTCATTCTGGAGCTAGATATTCTGGCTCGTACCTTCAGATTTCTAGCCTGGGCACCCCTAGTCTGCTTCATCATTGGGGAAATTGCCAACCTGTGATGCTGAAGCCCGCAGGTACTGAATTCCTAACCCGTCTTTTGGCTTTAGTCAAATCTCCAGGGAGTATTGGTCATCTCACCTTTGGCTCACTCAGCTTTGCCTTAGTTCTTGCTGTGGAGTCACCAGGCCTTGCCTGGGCGTACATGTTCCCAGAGAACGGGAAAGGCTTGGGCTGGTTGTCTGCTCTGTTTCTCTCTGACTGTGCCATTGTAGGTTTACTGTAGGCTCAAATAGCCATAGGCAGTACAGGGAGCACAGCATGAGGACCTGGGCAGTGGTCGTGAAGTGGGAGCCAAGGTTATAATTGCTTGCTTTGTGCACTCCTTGTAAAGTGAAAGTGAGCTTTTTTTTTTTTTTAAATGTATTTAGTACAGGGTGTACAGGGTCTCACTCCATAGGTTGGACTCGTAGTGATCCTCCTGTTTTCAGCCTCTTAAGTGCTGTGATTACAGGCATGTGCCACCACACCCAGTCTCAGTATGCCCTGGGGGCTGTGCCTGGCCAGCACTGCACATCAGGGCCATGGCACTTGTCTAAGCAGGAGCTTTAGTCTGCTGAGCTATCTGGCTAGCCCCCCCCCCATTTTTTTTGGTGGTGGTACCAGGTATCTAACCAGGACCTTGCACTTACCAGGTAAGCACTTATTCCACTGAGCTATCTCCCCGACCTCTAGCCTTTTTATTTATTTATTTATTTATTTATTTATTTATTTATTTATTTATTATTTATTTTTGCTTTTGTAAATCTTTTATTTTCTTTATGTAATCTCAGTTTACCTTTGATACATCTTGGAATGTATTTATTTATTTAATTTTTTAATTTTTGTTTTATTGAAGTACAAATACCAATGAGATAGTTTTAAGATACTTTGACAAGATGGATTTGATAAATTAATACATTGCAAACTTTTCATAATGATTTGGTATCATATAAGGTGCATACATGATATTATACTTACAGACATTATTATACCGTATGTCTCTTATCATTAAATAAAGAGAGTGTAACTGTTTTATTTTTTATACCTGAATTACATCAAAGATTCAATAATTAATACTTTCTACCTTGTTATTTTCCTAGTGGTTGTCTATAGTACTACAAGCCGACATAATATCCTGTCCAACCACCATTAGTGCAAATCTTGCCTCTCATAGGATTATGTAGAAGCACAGCATTATCTATCCCAACTGTACTGTCTATACGCACACATCATGATTTTTCCTTTCTATACCCCTTCCTTTGTCTACACCTATCAAAGATGGGCACTCAATTGTCATTCAACTAACTTAGGTGCTTGAACTCGACCACACAATCCAACACAGTCCAGCATTCCACAACAATAGTGAGTTAGTCAAAGAAGTTGTCGACCATAGCTATTTACAGCTCATCTTAATATTATGGCCCCGCGATGTATACTTCATTTTTATACTTTTCTGCTGGATGGTTAAGACCTAGTTAGAGCAAGACTTAAGTACCAACACATGTACTTTATGTTTCTTATGTGGTCAGTGAAGTCCCCTCAGGGTTTATCTTGTAGTCCTGTACATTATTCTGTAGATCCTTTGTCTGTGTCACCCATGTGGATGAGTCATGGCCAATGCTTGACCAGTTTGCTCTCTGTGAGAGCTTGAGAGAAAGTTTTCTCTCCATGTGACTCTCCTCAGATATACTATAGAACTTCAATCTCTTTCCGCTGTGGCTCCATAATCTCCTTGTTCAGAAAATTTGGAGCTCAACTGAGTTTCATGATGTTGCAGTACAGGTTCTTCTATGTCCTGAGTCTTCGCTGACCTTGAAAGGCTAGGGCCAAAATGTTGGCTGGCCTTGTGGCTCTTCTATTTCTCCAACTCTGATTTGTGAACTTAGGTTGTTAACCATCCAGAAGAAAAGCT
>PVKA01046043.1:0-15126 GCA_004027165.1 Ctenomys sociabilis | reverse complement strand
GTTTGAGAATATATGACTTTTTAAAGAAACTAAGAGGGGTAGGCCATAGGGCAACTATTAGTTAACTCTGTGGTTTTAGCTGTTTCCCGAGAATGGCTGGGTCAAAGTGACTTATTTTATAAGAATGTTCCCAGGCTGGAGATTAAATGTTTTTCCCAGGTAGGCCTGAGGTTTTTGTGTTCTCTTTGTTTTAAAAACAGATAATTTAAGCTCTATGGCCGTAAGCAGACATAACATTAGGCAGTAATCTGTACAAGCTGACATGGTTTGTTGATGTACTAAGGTGACGCATACAGAACAGGATGGCGGTGTAACCTCATGTATGCTCTTAGAAATTATTTGGGCTTTACAAGTTCTATCAGTTTTTTTCTCCGTAAATTTTGGTACTGTTTTATTTCGTTAGATGCCTACGTTATTTTTACGTCTTCTTAATGAAATAATCTTTTCATGGTTATGAAATGTTCCTCTTTACCCCTACTGATTTTTAGGTGAAGTAATTTTTGTTTAGTATTAGTGTAGCCACTTCAGCTCTCTTATGATTTTTTATTAATTTTATTGAGAAACAAATAACAATGAGACAGTTTCAAAACCGATTAGTACGACAGTTTCAATAATTAAAGCATTGTATATTGTCTTCTTAGTGGTTATCCATAGTACAAGATGCAGACAGGATATCCTATCCACAAACACTATTAGTACAAATCTTTCTTCTCATTGAATTAAGAGACAGTAGCTGTATATCTATCCTAACTATTTTGTATGTACAGAGCTGGGCGTGGTGGCGCATGCCTGTAATACCAGCACTCGGGAGGCTGAGACAGGAGGATTATTGTGAGTTCGAGACCAGCCTGAGCTACGTGAGACCCTGTCTCAAAAAGACAAAAATAAAATAAAATATTTTGTATGTACAGGTATAAAATGGTCCTTCATTTGTATTAAAATATGGAACATTTCACGAATTTTGCATGTCATCCTTGTGCAGGGGCCTTGCTAATATTCTCTGTATCCTTCAAATTTTAGTGTATGTGCTGCTGAAGGGAGCAAGCTCTCTTATGGTTGATGTTTGCGTAATACTCCTTTCATTCTTTTCAATTAAGATCAATATCACTGACTATAAAGTGTCTCTCCCATACGCAGCATATAATTGAATCTTGCCTTTTATCTAGATGTCTGCTTTTTGATTAGATTGTTTAATTTTTTTTTGGCAGAACCAGGGATTGAACTCAGGCCCTTGCTCTTGCCAGGGCCTGATCACTTATTCCACTGATTCATCTCCCCAGCCTGAAGATTGCTTAATTAATTCACATATTAATTATTAATTTATTGGATTTATGAGTATAATTTTTACCTTTTCTTTTTTATAACTAATTGTACTCTTTCCCTCCAACTGCCTGGATTTGTGTTAAGTAAATATTTCAGTACAAGGGTGAGGGAGATAGCTTAGTGGAATAAGGGCTTGCCTGGCAACAAGGGCCTGAGTTCAATTCCTTGTTCTGCCAAAAAAAAAAAAAATTCAATACAACATATGATTTAATGATTTTATTATTTTCAGTATATTTTGAAAATGTATTCTCTTAATGGTGGCTCTAGGGCTTTTGTAGATATTGTAACTTACCAAGTCTCATTTATATTAACTTAATGACAGTGACATATAGAAAATGCTACTCCTATAGAGCTTTATGTCTTCTTCACCTTTTTTTTTACAGTTATATTGTTCTTTACATGATATTTCTGTATGTTACAAACTAAATAATACAAGGGCTGGGGAGATGGCTCAGTAGAATAAGTGCCTTCCTGGCAAGCGCAAGGGCCTGAGTTCAATCCCTGGTTCCGCAAAAAAAAAAAAAAAAAAAATCCTATTAACAAACTAAATAATACAGAGTTAATTATTTTTTGCTTTTCTTCCTTTTTTTTTTTCTTTTTGAGACAGGGTCACACTGTGTAGCTCAGAGTGGGCTTGAGTTCACTATATAATGCAGGCTGGCCTCAAACTCACAGGGATCTTCCTGCCTCAGCCTCCCTAGTGCTCAGATTACAGACATGAGCCACCATGTCCAAACCAAAAAATTGTTATAAGTATTGATTTATATAAATTTATGCCTTTCAGTATATTTGTAATGTGTTTTATGGATCTTTTCTTTACATATCTAGTTAACTTTGCTTCTTCCTGTGGATCCAAATAACCATCAGGAGTCATTTCCGCATTGCAATGCAAGTTTGTTCCACAGGCAGACTTCTTTTAAGCTGCTATTGTCAGTTGTCTCACATTTTTATAGTTTGTTGCTGTAACAATGCAATTTTGTACCTGTTGTTTATTACTTTTTAATTTAGTTAACAAAAGACAGGCTAAGAAATATACATTTATGATGCATGCCATTTGTAACTGCATAACTATTTTTATCAGCCCTCTTTGGAGATTTTTGGGTACAACTTTATAAACTTCCTTTGCAATTAAAGGAAGGTATTTTGTTTGTTTGTTTGCTGTACCAGGAATCAAACTCAGAACTCTGAATTTGCCATGCAGGCCCTTAAGCCCCTGAGCTATCTCCCTGGCTTTAGGGAATTAACATGTAAAGTCACATCATCAATCTGAAGAACTTCTTTTAGTATTTTCGTAAGAAATATTTTCTGGCAACTGATTCTCTCAGTTCTCCTCCTCTGCAAATGTGGTTACTTGGACTTCGCTTCTGGAAGATATGCTGCTGTATATAAAATCATCCTTGACCAATTTGTTTCTTTTGACTATTCAAATAGGGCATACCAGGTCTGGCCAAATAACTTAGTGGACTAAAGCACCTGCTTAGGCAGAGGCACGGGCCCAAACTTGATCCCCAGGCCTGCCCTTCTGGTCCCGCCCCCGAAGTGCACTGAGACTGCAGTTGATACAGGGCGCCATGGCTCGAGCCTGTAATCCCAGTGCTTGAGAGGCTATAAACAGGAGGATCTATATGAGTCAGTCAGATGTAGCAGTGAGACCCGGTATACTCTGCCCTAAAAATAGAAACAAATAAACAAATATGGCATACTACTCACTGCATTGTCTTCTTTTTCCTAATGTGATGTTAGTTGTCAACCTTATTAGGGTTCCCTTGTGTCTGCATGTTTGCATTTATCCTACTTGGATTCCATCAAACTTTTGAGATGCATGCACTAACGTTTTTCATCAAATTTGGTAAGATTTCAGCCTACATTTCTTCAACATTCATCTATTGATCTCTTTTCTCTCCTGCTGCACTTGCATAACATTAATATTAGTGTTCTGTGTGACATCTCAGATTTCTTTGAGATTCTATTTTCTTATTTTCGTATCACATCATTCCTATCAATATACTTTCAAGTTTATTGGTTCCTATGTAAATGTGAATGTATTGTTCATCCTTCTAATAAATTTTATTGTTTAAATAATTTTTACTGGGCCAAGGAGATATCTTAGTGGTGCAAGTGCCTGCCTGGCAAGCACAAGGTCCTGAGTTCTATTCTCAGTACAAACAAAGCAAAACCAAAACCAAAAAACTATGTCATCAAGCGGTCAGGGAGATGACTCAGTAAATAAGCACTTGCCTGACAAGCACAAGGGCCTGAGATCAAACCCCAGTTCCAACAAATAAATAAATAAATAAATAAATAAATAAATAAATAAATAAATAATTTTCACTGATATTCTCTCTTTGATGATGTAGCAGAAAATGAGCCCCCACCAGTATAATTCAGTTGCTATTAGTTGCCCTGGTAACCTCCAGTTTACTTTAGTTCCTGTTACAGTTCCTGGTCTCCTAGAAATAGCTGGCAATTATGATGCCTAGTATAATGCTGCAGGCAGCTGAGTTAGACAGAAATTTTATAGGCAGTTAGACAGGGCCAGGCCCTCAAAGGAGATCACACAGAAGACAAAGATATCTTACAGCTGTGGGACGGACGGATGCTCCTGCTGTGGGCCAGACCTAAAGACCAAAGATCAAACAAATGCCGACCTCCCTAAAGATTAGCATCTGGGACTGATCAGAGTCCTGAGGAAGCCAGGAAGAATCATTAATCCGACTACTACCGATTAGCTACTGGACAAAGTGCTGCTCTACATTCATGCCCGCTTGCTGCTTGACTTGCTTCCCTATTTGGTCCTGGAGTTAATCAATTTTACCTGAGCAATGGTGCTTATAATCTCATTGGTTAACCATAGTTTTGTTCCACCTCATGCCCATCTAAGCGAGTTCCTATGTTCTCCACCTTAGACCCGCATGGTTTTACACTATAAATAAAGTCCCTGGAAGAGACAGCTTCCCTGGGGACCACCAGCTTGGGGTCCCTCTCCTGTCCCTCTTTCAACAGGAGCTTTCAGGAGCTTTCTTTCCCCCAATAAATATATTCTATTCATAACCTTCATTTGTTCCTAAAATTCATTCTTTGATTTTAGAGAACATGAATTCATCTCAGGTATCTTTCAGCTCGAGAGATCATTTTTCCCCTGTATCAGTAAGAACCAAAGACAGCCAAGCATTGTGCTTCTATACTTTCCACTTAACCTATAAAAATGGTAGGCCACCACTGTTCAGGGCCTAATCTTTTGGGTATTAAATCCCTATCTGTGTCATCACTGTTAACTAAATCTGCCTCCAAATCCTGCGTAATGTTTTGGTGCTTCTGTTTGTGGCTACAAGATGTACTCTCTCTCTCTCTCTCTCTCTCTCTCTCTCTCTCTCTATATATATATATATATATATATATATATATATATATATATATATATGTATGTATGTATGTATGTTTGTTTGTTTGTTTTGTTTTGGTTTTTGGTTTTTGGTTCTTAGGTTGGGTTTTGTTATGCAGCTCATGCTGGCCTTGAGTTCACTATGTAACCTAGGCTGTGCTTGAATTTGTTGGTAGCCTCCTGCCTTAGCTTCCCAATGCTATGATTATAGGTGTGTACCACCATGCCTGACATGCTTTATTTCTTTATTGATTTTTGTTGTTGTTGTTGTTTTGGCTGGCTCAGGATGCTTTAAGGGCGGGTCTGGTAAGGCAGGTGGAACTGGGGATTGAACTGCGGTATCCTGTGCCTGACTGCATTTGCATGAGCAGGTGCATACTTTATTTCCTTGAGGAGGGTCCCTTCTACATTTTTAAAAACATATTTATAATGGTTGTATTTATGTCTTTATTAAATCTTACATCAGTACCTTTTCAAAGGCAATCTCTGTTGCTTGCTTTTTTTTCTGTGTATGGGTTAAATTTTCCTGTTTCTTTACATGATAGCAATAGTGGCTCACTAGGTAAAAACTTGACAGGCAAATGAAAGGAAGAGTGTAGAAAGGACTGTGAGTGGGTGGAGGGGCATAGCCTATCCAGTGATCGTGTATCTTTTGGGGCTGTGGATGATATAGACAGCCTTCATCAGCTCTAGGGGCATTACCACTAGCCTATGATGCTTTTGTCCTGAGGCACAGCCCTGAGGAGGTCAAGACAGCTGCCCCCTTGGCTCCACCCATCCACCCACTCACAGTCCTTTCTACACTCTTCCTTTCATTTGCCTGTCAAGTTTTTATCTAGTGAGCCACTATTGCTATCATCCTTAGCTGTTATCCTACTAATTTTTAGCTTACTCCAGTGTTTTCCATAATGAACTGGGGCATGAGTTGTAAAGCAATGCTATGCAAGCACTCTTTGACTACTATCTTTGAGGCTTGCTCTTAACATCAGGAAGGCTTTTCTTCAATGGCTGATTCTCTTAACTTCAGGCTGTTCTATCATTTTGTTCTCATTTGTTACCATTGCTATTGTGGGGATACCAATCTCTTCTTAATTGCTCATCAGCAATATCTGCATTTTTTATAGGGGATGTGGGGCTTGCACTGTATCTGTTTTTACAAACAAAGTCAATCCCCTTAGGGTGAGGCAGACTTCTTATTGGTAGGAAATTCTGCTTCATGGCTGGAGGCAGCAGTCTGTTACTCTTGTACTTTTTTGTTTGTTTGTTTTTCAGAACCAGGGATTGAACTCAGACCCTTGTGCTTGCCAGGGAAGCACTTGTTCCACTGAGCTTATTCCCCGGCCCCTCAAAAATTATTAAGAAATCAATCATTAACAAATACTGGTAAGGCTGTGGGGGAAAAGGAACCCTTCTCCACTGTTGGTGGGAGTGTACACTGGTGCAACTACCATGGAAATCTGTGTGGAGATTCCTCAAAAAGCTAGGATTGGAGGTCCTATGTGATCCATCTACTCCCCTTCTGGGTATTTTCCCAGAAGAAATGAAAACATCATGCCACGGCAATAAATGTACACCCATGCTTATGGCAGCTCAATGTGTAATAGCTAAATCTTGGAAACAACCCAAATGTCCATCAACTAAAGAATGGAAAAAAAATAATGTGTTTATTTTTTTTAATACAATGAAATATACTATTCAGCTATAAAGAATGATAAACTTGAGGCTTTTATAGGAAATGGATTCAACTAGACACCATATCATAACTGAAATAATTCAGAATTGCATGTATAAACATTGTACAGTCTCCATAGCATAAGAAGCTGAAAGAGTAAATACGAAGCAAAAGGTACAATACATACAGTGAAATGGAAAGAAACTGTTCAAAATTAAAGTACAGCTAGGAGGGCGGAAAAGAGAAAAGAAGTGCTGCAGGCAGCTGAGTTAGATAGAAATATTATAGGCAGTTAGACAGGGTCAGGCCCTCTAAGGAGATAACACGGAAGACAAGATATATACCTTATAACTGTGGGAGGGACAGATGCTCCTGCTGTGGGCCAGACCTAAAGACCAACAATCAAACAAATGCTGACCTCCCTAAAGATTGGCATCTGAGGTTGATCATCGCCCTAAGGGAGCCAGGAGAATCATTAATCCGACTACTACTGAATGGCTACCTGATAGAGTCCTGTTCTACATTCATGCCCACTTGCTACATGACTGGCTTCCACATTTGGTCCTGAATTTAATCAATTTTCCCTGAGCAATGGTGCTTGTAATCCCCTTGGTTGACCATAGTTTTGTCCCACCTCTTGGTCACCTAAGCGAGTTCCCATTCTCTCCACCTTAGCCCCACATGGTTTTGCGTTATAAAAGTCCCTGGAAGAGACAGCTTCCCGGGGAACTACCAGCTGGAGCCCCCCTCCCGACCCTCTCTCAGACAGGAGCTTTCTTTCTTTTTTTTTTTTTTTTTTTTTTTTTTTTTTCTTTTTTGGCGGAACCAGGGATTGAACTCAGGCCCTTGCAGTTGCTAGGGAAGTGCTTATTCCACTGAGCCATCTCCCCGGCCCCTTAGACAGGAGCTTTCTTTCCGTCAATAAATATATTCTGCTTATAACCTCCATTTGTTCCTAAAATTCATTCATTGGTTTTAGAGAACACGAATTCGTCCATGTCAGGTCAGGAGATCATTTTTCCCTGTGTCATTTGGAGGTTCCCTGTATCATTTGGAGGTCACCCACCAGAGATCCGTTTTTCTCCTTGTGTCAGAAGGAAGGAAAATAAGAAGATATGTATATATATCCAAGATAGATGAGATGAGTGTACCATCAATTTCTATCAGCTCGTTGTAGGTTATAAATCGGTGCCCAAAGAAATGATGAGAGAAGACGGGAGGTCTCACTGAGATTAGTCTCTCTGCAGGGGTCTCACTGAGATTAGTCTCTCCGGAAGAAAGCCCCGCCAGGGAAATCGCTTACATTTATTGAGGGCTAAAAACAGGATAAAGAATGTGTATAGCTAATTTGGTGTAAATAGTCCGTTATTTACATTTCATTAGTTGGTAATCTCCCAGTTAAAGGAACAAAGAAGAGAAAGGTGCCCCCAGGAAGGTGTTATTCCCTGCATCCCAGTTTACCGGAATTGGCATGGGATGACACATTTACTCAGGCTTTCATTCTTAGGTTCTGTGCTTTGTTCCTTGCTCTCTAGGGACAATAATCGTCTGGCTTATATCACTACAGAACAGTTAGGCTTGTGCTGTATCATCAGTTTTGCATGCCTATACCTGGTAATCTGAACAACTACTTTTAAGATAACAATATGCAATATAATAACCACTGTTAACTTCCTATCATCTTGTTTTGAATTTCGTACTGTTTTTATTACACTGTTTTGTCTCTTTAAAATAAAAAAAATATTAAGAATTTCAAGGTGGGGGCCGGGGAGATGGCTCAGTGGAATAAGCGCTTCCCTGGCAAGCGCAAGGGCCTCAGTTTAATCCCCCGTTCCACAGAAAAAGAAAAAAAAAAGAATTTCTTTTTCTCAATATGCAGTTCAGGCTGGCCTTAAGCTCACTTTGTAGCTCAGACTGCTCTCGAAGTCACAACAATCCTCACAAAAAAAAAATAATAATTTCAAGGTGACAACTTCAGACCATGAAAACATGTTTGAGACCTTCCTAAGCATAAGGGGCTCAATAGAATTGCACTGTTGTACGCAGTGGAGTTACATAAAAATATTTTTAAGCAGTCAGGCATGGCCAGGTCCTTGAAAGAAATAATACAGGAAACAAGATGTCTGTAACTCAGGGAATCATGGAGGCTCCTGCTGTGAACCAGACCTAAAGGCTAAACAAATGCTAAAAGAGTAGCACCTGGGATTGACATTCTAAATAGGTAGCGATCACCGGAAAAGACCCAAGTGAGTCACTAGCCCAACCCCCGAGGGGAAGAGACCCTGTCTGCCATTCATGCCCGCTTACTGCGTGACTCACTTCCCCATTTGGTCCTGGGCCTAATCAACTTTACCTGAGCAATGGTGCTTGTAATCCCATTGGTTGACCATAGTTTTGTCCCACCTAAGCGAGACCCCTTCTCTACCTTAGTCCCGCATGGTTTTGTCCTATAAAAGTCCCTAAAAGAGACAGCTTCCTGGGCAACTCGTTTGGGCCCCCCTTCTGTCCCTCTCCGACAGAAGCTTTCTATCCAATAAAGTTTTTTCCTCAACCTCCATTTGCTCCTAAAATTCATTCTTCAATTTTAGAGAACATGAACTCATCAAGGTCAGGTTGGGAGTTTTACTTCCCTGTATCAGCACGGGACAGGACCATGAAACCATTCTTGCTCAGTCAAGTCCTACAGTAATTTCCTGAGGGACTCCTGCTGTGACAGGTATTATGCCTTAGTTGTTGCACCTGGGGGCTCCTAGGGTACAGGGTTTTAAGTGAGGAGCTGGAACAACCTCAAGTAGCTGAAGACAAGAGGGGCCAGACTCAGAGCACTAAGTAACAAATTTGGGGAGTCAGTATTTTAAAGTGCCAATATACTGCAAAAAATGTCAACTAAAAATTTCATTAAATCTGGGGTCACATGATAGACAGCTGAGTTAGGTAAAAATATTATAGGCAGTCAGACTGTACTAGGTCCTAGAGAGTCAATACAAAAGATAAAACACATTATAATTGAGGCCCACATGCTTTCCCAGGAGATATGATAAGTGGTAACACCTGGGTCTACAAAATCTACATAAAATGTAAGTCACCTTGAAAGACCCCAGATCTACCCTTTTGTGATAAGTTCCTTGTTCCTTCCATGAGCACTTGCTATGTGACCCGCATCCCCATTAGATCAATATTACGTCAGCAGTGGCCATGCTTATAATCACTGGGTGGTCGTAGCTTTAGCTCACGTACTGACCTCACGATGTTATTCTACATAACTTTCCTTGTGGAGTCTGTCACAATCCACTCAGGTTCCCTCCTATCTTTCTCAAGAGCTTTGTCTCGTCCAATAAAGTTTCCTACTCTTAACCTCCATTGTTCCTTAAAATTCATTCTTTGATTTTGGGGAACACAAACTTGGCATATCAGTCATCTAACAGGTTGAGGGTTACACTTATTTCTCCTATATAATCTTTTTTTTTAGGGGGGGGAACTGGGGATTGAACTCAGGCCCTTGCACTTGCCTCTACTGAGCCATCTCCCGGACCCCTCTCCTATATAATCTAAAAGTCCTATATCAACATTATTGTAAAGTTAATGAACCTACATAGTTAGCAGGTCAGGAGTTGAGGGGTGTTTCTTAAGCTTTAGTATCACTTGATTCTCATACCTGTTTTGCTAGTACAATTCTAATTGGCATTTCTAGGTTTACAGCAGTGGCTCCAGATACATATGTTCTACATAGGAGAAGGAAAACACGTAGCCTCCAAAATCCCTGCATGGAGCTGCCTACTATTTCTCTGCTTCACTGTGACCTTTCTCCTACAGTTCTGCTTCTTTCTCCAAATCCCTCAGCACCTCAGCACAACTTCAGTAAGCCCTAGTTGGACAGCAGTTGCTACTTATGTCATACTACCACGGAAATTTTAATATTTAACAAGGGCACATCCACTCTGAGAAATAATGACACATTCCATCATTCCAAGTGATAGCAAAGGATGGTATACTAGTTTACATCTCTGCTCTAACTACTTTCCTTTTTTTTTTTCCTGCAGAACCCGGGATTGAAGTGCTATCAGGCCCTTGCACTTACCAGGTAAGTGCTTATTCTACTGAGCTATGTCTCCGGCTCCTCCCTTTTTTAATAGATGAACAGTGGCAATAATAGCCACACTTGTATTTACCCTACTTACCCTGACTGTGATCCTACCTCAGCATTACTTTTTTTTTTTTTTTGCAGAACTGGAGATTGACACATATGACTTTCTTTTTTTGGCGGAACCAGGGATTGAACTCAGGCCCTTGTGCTTGACCAGGGAAGTGCGTATTCCACTGAGCCATCTCCCCAGCCCTAGAACTGGAGATTGAACTCAGGACCTTGTGTTTACCAGGCAGGTGCTTATTCTACTGAGTTATCTGCCCAGCCCCTGTGCTTCGCAAATTAAAGGTGCAAATGAATCTCTACAGAATGTTGTTAAGGAGTTGGGGAGATGGCTCAGTGGAATAAGTGCTTCCCTGGCAAGCTCAAGGGCCTGAGTTCAATCCCCGGTTCTGCAAAAAAAAAAAAAACAAGGAATGTTGTTAAAATACAAATTTGTTGGGTAATTTCTAGTAAGCGCTCAGGTGATGCCTACTCTGTTGTCAATAACACTAGTCCAAACTAAAAACAGACTCTTGACTGTAATCTGTGTCCAATCTTTCCTGAGTTTACACCAGCTCACACAACCCGAAGCCTACAGGCAGAATGCGGCACTGGGGAGCTAGTAACGCAGCTCCACAAGATCAGAAACCGGTGACATGGTTAGGTTACTTTTTTTCATGACCCAATTGTGTAAGTACTCACACAGAGACTGCACAGGCAACAATCACACCCTGTAGAGAAGAAGGTACAGGGCAGTGCTAACTCATACAGTCCAATCCGAGCCAGCACTTAGGTGACTTGCGTGCACTCATGCAACATTGTGGGGAAAATGTAGCGATTACAGAAAATAATATTTCAACCTACCTATATGATTTATGCCTGTGAAGACAGGCATTTATTATTAAGTAAACATGTAAGTTTTGTTGTTTAATTATTAAACTGAGGTTTATTTTATTGTTTTATCAAATAATTTAGTAAGTTCAAGTGTAAGAAAGAAAGAAAGTCCAGCATGGTGGCACATGACCCTCATGCTCACATTTGAGAGGCTAAGACAGGGGACTGCAAGCTCTACTCCAGTGTGGGCAACTTAGTGACCTTGTCTCACAAGGAAGAGGAGGGGTGACTGGAAATATAGCTCAGTGTGAAGATGCTGGGTTCAATCCCCAGTGCTGCAAATAGAAAGAAAGTTTCATAACTAATACTATCTTATATATTTCATACGCAGACAAAGACAATTCCTCTTCACTCAGTGCTGTTCAGGCAAGCCAAAAGTTTAGACACCCATAGTTTTTTTGTTGTTTTTTTCTTTCGTGATGCTGTGGATTGAACTCAGGTCCTTGTGATTGCCAGGCAGGTGCTTATACTACTGAGCTATATCCCCAGCCCCTGGACACCCATGGTTACAGCAATCATCTACACTTAGGTAACCACATCTGTTGAGTGCACACTGACTTCAAAGATGTGTGCCTTTTGATCCCTAAGTCAAACCAAACAACTACAAAAAAAAAGAAAGAAAAAAAAAAAAAAAAAAAGACAGATTTTGTGGTACATGCGTATAATCCCATCTACCTGGGAGGCTGAAGTAGGAGAGTTACATGTTCAAGCCCAGTCTGGGCAACTAATTGAGACCCTTTGTTAAAAATAATACTTAAAAAAACAAGAAAAAAAAAAACTGAAGAGCTGGCCAGATAGCTCAGCAGTCTAAAGCTCTTTCTTAGTCAGATGCAGGACCCAGGATTCAATCCCCAGGCCTGTTGTGCCGACCTCATCCCCGGGTCACACTGAGGAGGCCATTGAGACTGGGCATGGTGGTATGTGCCTGTAATCCCAGTGCTTGGGAGGCTGAACACTACAAGTCCAATCTGTGTAGCGAGACCCTATAAACCCTAGACCCTGTACTAAATACATAAAATAAAACTTAAGAAGGGATGGAAATGCAAGTATGAGCTCAATCCCCATTCACACACACACACACACACACACACACACATAAGACATTATGAAAGACTGCCTCCCAGTTGGTACAGGAAATCCCAGAGCTTATGACTTCTGAGTAGTTTATGACTTCTGAGTTAGTCAGAAAACTGTCACTACATTCCCCCCCTTTATTTCTCTTTCATGAAATATGACACACACATTGGGGTCTATGAACACATTTAAAACTTACTGTTTCCTTCGTAGTCACTCCTCAGGTTCCTTTTAATGCTGATCTCATGGTGAATACTTTCAGTCAGAGTGAAACTTAAAACAAATGAAAACAGTGACAAAAGAAAAATACTAAACCTCATTTTCCAAGATTTGGCAATGTATCTACGATTTAGTGAAGATTGCAACATTGCATTGTTTTATTATTGCATCATTTGAACAATCTGGCTCACCCCTTGACTATGTGAGTACTCTCACCACAGATTTATGAAGGAGAAATCTACTAGTAGAATCCAATAAATGTACTGCTACCTCAGAGTTTGCATATTTGACAGCCTATTTAAATATAATGTAACTATGTTTTCCAGTGAGACGTATTTAACATTTGAAGAAGAATTCCAGTTTCACAAGACTGCTATTTAACATGTGGCCTTGTAAATAGAAATTGGTAAGTTAAAAGAATGTCTCTTGTTGAGAAAAAACTTCTTTCTTCATATGGAAAATCTGAAATTTAGAAAGAGTGCTGTTATTAATAAACGCTCATGAACAACAGAATTTCATTGCACATTAATAATTCTAAAGAAATAGGCATAAAATCATTCCTCAGCCAATGTGAAACATTTCATACATTCTTATCAGGAAAAGTCACAGTATTAAGATTTTCTTCTTCTCTTTTTTTTTTTTTTTTTTTTTTTTTTTTTTTTTTGCGGTACTAGGGATTGAACTCAGGACCTGGTGCTTGCCAGGCAAGCACTTATTCTACTGAGCTATCACCGCAGCTCCCTAGATTTTTTTCTTCAAGTCAGTTTTTCCTTAAAGTTTTCCAATACTTAGTGTTCTCCTCATCTTTGAAAATCTTACATTATCTGCACAACTTAAGTAGCAATCTTTTAAAGTCTATCACAGGCCACACTTTTGCAGAGATTCTGTCTTCCCCATGGAACATGCGAGCTCTGAGTGCAGGTGCCGCATTTTATCATTTTGATGGAATCTACTGCATAGGCACACATTGGTAATATTTTTCCCCCTATTTGTAGTCTCCTTCTTTCCCCCATTTGCTTTTCTTCTGAGCCTCTTTCATTATACTGTTCTTTAACTTAAAACTGAATAATGTTTCATGATCTAAAGTTTTATTCTTCTATTTTAACAAAAGTCACCCCCCCACCAAAACGTATCCTTGTAGAATCATGTTCTAGTTACTGAATTTTCTGAAGAGCTCATCATAATCCATACAGCACCAATTATCTACCTGAGGGAGCAGGTAAAATTAGAAAATGTAGCCCCATTTTTTTTTTTTTTTTTTTTGGTGGAACCAGGGATTGAACTCAGGCCCTTGCACTTGCCAGGGAAGTACTTATTCCACTGAGCCATCTCCCTGGCCCCGCCCCATTTGTTCTAAAGGCAGAACTTCTCTTGTTATTTACTGTCTTAGGCTAAACATTATCATATATAACTTACTGATTTCAGTAAAGCTTTCTGCTTATGCAAAAGCAGACAAGCTAGTAACAACAGAAATGAGGCGATAAGACCAAATGGTATCACGAAAAATGTCCAAGTTTCCTTCAGTCCATCACCTAGGATCAGAAATCACAGAAAGGGGGATGCATTAGAAATTTGTAACTATTTTTGAAATAAGTATCTTACGAATATACTCCTCGTAAATAGGGAAGAACTTTATTAGAGGTGGTAATCCCACCATATTAGCCAATGCATAACTACCGCAGCGGTGCTTGAATTCTGTGCTCCTTTCATTTTTACACAGAACTACTTTATTGCCCTGTAACATCTCTTAATTACACTTAGAAAATAACTTCTCGCCGGGCGTGGTGGCGCAGGCCTGTAATCCTAGCACTCGGGAGGCTGAGGCAGGAGGATTGTTGTGAGTTCAAGACCAGCCTGAGCTACAAAATGAGCTTAAGGCCAGCCTGAAATGCATAGTGAGACCCTGCCTCAAAAAGACAAAAAAAAAAAAAAAAAAAAAAAGAAAATAACTTCTCAAGGCGTACTTCTTATTTCCTGGTATGGGTCTGTTAGTATTTGACCTTGGGGATTTTCTATTTGAAAATGTTTGAACAGGGCTGGATGTGCAGCTCAGCATCACAGCACCTGCCTGGCAAAGGTGAGGCACTGAATTCAATTCGCATCACCATCAATTAATCAGTTAATTCAAATGTTCCGTAAAAGGTTAAGCAAACATGTCCTGTATCTTTTTTTCTTTCAGTACTGGGGATAGAACAAGGACCTTCACACCGAACTGTTTCCCCAGCTCCTTCTTTTTTTTTTTTTTTTTTTTTTTTTTTTTTTTTTTGTCTTTTTGAGACAGGGTCTCACTATGCAGTTCAGGCTGGCCTTAAGCTCACTTTGTAGCTCAGGCTGGTCTCGAACTCACAACAATCCTCCTGCCTCAGCCTCCCGAGTGCTGGGATTACAGGCATGCGCCACCATGCCCGGCTTTATTTTTTTTTTTTAAGAACCCAG
>PVKA01046042.1:0-15169 GCA_004027165.1 Ctenomys sociabilis | reverse complement strand
GATGTGTGTGTATAGACAGTACAGTTGGGATAGATAACGCTGTGCTTCTACATAATTCTATGATAGGCAAGATCTGCACTAATGGTGGTTGGACAGGATATTATGTCGGCTTTTAGTGCTATGGTCATCCACTAGGTAAATAATTATTGAATTTTTGACATAATTCAGCTATAAAAAAACCTGTAAATATAATATCATGTATGCACCTTGTACAATACCAAAACGTTATGAAAACAGTTTGCTATGTATTAATTCATCGACTCTGTATGGTTAAGGTGTTTTGAAACTGTCTGATTGACATTTGTATTTTAATAAAATAAAAATAAATGGAATAATAAAAAAAATAAGTTTAAATTGTTCAAATGGACCTCTTAGGAGCATTTACTAACCACACCAGCATTTTGCCCGGAGGTAGCTAGCATAGCATTTCACTATCTTGAAGGTCAGGGCACTCCTAGTTCCTGGCCCTGGCCCTGACACAGTGGCATTCTGGAAGCAGCTTGATCAATGCAGCTCCTTGAACCCCAGCAGACAGCCACCTTCTCAGAACCTAGGCATCAAGGCTGTATGCTTTGAGCATGACGTCACTGGTTGACCACAGAACAACTACATGGGGCACAAAGCTGTTTTCAAGGGAGAAGTTGAACAGATAAGGACAAATAGAAACATCTGAAAGTTGAAAATATAGAACTAGGCCTGGACTGATAGCTCAGTGGATTAAAGTGCCTGCCTGGCAAGCATAAGGACCAGGGTTTGACTCCTGATACCACATACTGTGCTGGCCACTGAAATCTGATATGGCGATATATACCAATAATCCCAGCACTGGGGAGGCTGCGATAGGAGGAACACTATGAGTCTGAGATACGGAGCAAGACCCTGTACCAAATAAATAAAAAATCGTATTCGATCAGTGCAGTGAGACCCTGTAGATCCTGTACTAAATACATAAAAAGATAATAAAATTTAAAAAAAATACAAAACTATATCAAGAATCATAAATTGAGGGCTGGACAGATAGCTCAGCGGATTAAAGCACCTGCTTAGGCAGATGCAGGAGCCAGGGGTTCAATCCCAACCCTTCTGTGCTGGCCCTGCTCCCCAGGGCATGCTGAGCCATTGACTGACTGAGACTAGACATTGTGACATGCATCTATAATCCCAGCACTTGGGAGACTGAAAACAGGAGGATCATTATGAGTCTGATCTGTGCAGTGAGACCCTGTAGACCCTGCATTAAATTTTTAAAAAAAAGAATCATAATTTTAAAAACACACTGGAGAGGGAAGTTAGATCCAAGGCCTGGCACAAAGAGGATCGCAGTAGATCATGAATCCAAAATCTCTCAGCTCTCGGCCTGCTGGTGGCCCAGAGCCATACTTTTCTACTGTGGCATGATTCCCACTATTAACAATCCAGATGACACTTTGTATAAGATACTTGCTTAACATATACCTAGCCAGCCCTACAGGTTTGCTTTAATATTTGATCTGTAAGGGCAAAGCAGGGCATTAAGGAATGCGAAATGTCAGAAATTTGATTTTCAACTGGGATTGATTTCCATGCACAAAGAGCAGCCCTCGGTGCTGAGTGAAAGCAAAAAGAATGAAAACTGCAAAGATGTGAGAGTGTGGAGCAGACAGCTTGCTGTGCGCAGTGGGTGCGCTTTCCACAAGGAAATCAAGGTGAGGGCTTCAGGCGGCAGGTCAGGCTGCTAAGACCTGGTCTGTGTTCTGACGTCTCGCCTCCTCAGCTGTGAGGAAATCACGGTTCTGGAAGTGGAACTGAGCCTGCAGACGCAGAGTGCGATCCCTGGTGCTGCCCCTAGCTAGCTGTGCTGTGTTCTCTTTAAAGGGTCACTTAACACCCTTTAAAAAAACTTGGATAGCAAGTCTTCATGCTATGAAAGAATGTAAACATGTTCTTACATGATAAAGCTCTATCAAAAAGTGGGTTACTGTGTTTCTTAGATTACCATGAAACTTCTATGTCATATAATCGAGACATCCTCACCCCGGTGGAGAGAGCAAAGTCCTTGGCATGAGCGAGCAAGGGCTGCGAAGCTCGGGAACGCGTGCTTTCTCTCCATTCCGACATCACACGACTTCAAGGCCTGGCCCAGAGCAACATCCGCCAGCCTAGCGAGCTTAGCACGTTCATTTAAAAACTCTTGGAATACAAGGGCAGCCAAATGCCAAATCCAGCTCACTGCCATCCTTTTAATCACTCTTACAAATAAACACAGCATTCATGAAAAGTCATTTTATCCATTAGAAAGATGAAAAATAAAAGAGGGAAGATTAGAAAAATTAAAAGCCTGCTCAAGCTTATGCAGCACTTGGCCCAGCCCAGGATCTTCTTTGGGATCAAATGACACCAAAATCCCTTTAATGCAGGATAATAAGCCACCTCACAAATTCTAAGTCAAAGGTAGATTAACCACATCCAGGAAAAGCAAATGGTTGAAGGTAAACCTAAACCCATTCTGCAGCCTCTGGAGTGACTTATTGCCGGAGGGATACAAACTTAACAAGAGGTTCTAGAAAGGGAGTCTGGCCTCTGCATCACAATTAAAGTAAGGAAAGAAACAGCATACGGCCCACAGGCCTGGCTCCGTAGCTTCTCAGTGAATTCTACTGAGTGTCAGGCAATGAGGACTAGAAGCGCAGGGCTCGGTGAGAGCCTAAGTGCATCCATCAAGCGCAAGAGGAGGTGGTGATGAGAACGGATGTGAAGAAGCCTCAGCAAAAGGCAGGCACTGAGAGACAAGAGAACCCTTCTTGTGTACGCAGTTATGAGGCCCCAAGGAAAGGACCATGTTCCTCAGAACAGCCCAGTTGTACAGAACACTAATCTCACAGTCAGTGGCAAAGTTTGAACCAACTCAACGCATCCTGTCATCTCCTTTTTCAACAGTGACCAAGACAGCTAGTTACTCCTCATCATCTTCTGCTCCTTTTCCTATAGCAATTGAACCCTGCACCCTGAACGAGGTAGGCAGCTACCTACCTAGAAGGAACACGACATTTCCCACTCTCCCTCAAAGCTAAGTGTCCATGGAACCAAGTTTTGGCCAAGAGGATGCAAGGGAATCGGACATAGAGACTTCCAGCAGCTGTCTCTCACAGGAGGAGTGTCCCACCCCTCATCTCCATGTCCTTGTGGCTTGTCAGAACAAAGCTATGGATAGAGTTAGCTCAGCCTCTTTCACCATGCCTGAGGTTTGTGTGTGAAGACGATCAAGTGAAGGACAGTAACCAAGACAGAGAGCTGCACCATGAAGCCAGACAGCACCCCTGTGCCATAAATATTGATGAGAAACAGGAATTCACTTTTGTAACTTGCTTAAACCTCTGTAAGTTGTTTCTGAGTAACACAGCGCTCTTTCTTGTCCTTTCTCCTGAAATGCACCTGAAGGACAAACAGTACCCAACCATTGCTAGCAGAAGGTCATAAGGATCTACTTTAAATTGTCTATAGTAGTGCACACCTATAACCCCAGAGCTTGGGAAGCTGAAACATGAAAACCATGAGTTCAAGCCCCGCCAGGACTACAGAGCAAGGCCCAGTCTAAGTAAGAGAGAGAGAGAGTACTGAATAAAGTTGTAGGAAGGGGAATGGTATGATTATCTATATCTTTACAGCTAATAAACTCATAATCACATACAGAAACCCAAAGTAGCAGACCTCTGAGGCAAAAGATGAGCGGAGACTATGAAATTCAGTCACACACCATACAGCAAATGAGGGTGATCAAATAACTAAAAATTCAAATAGTATTTGGCAAAATTGTAGGTCTGAATTTAATTTTTAGTTTCCATTCTTTGAGAACTTCACATCAACTCTTCAAGAAACTCAGAAAGCTTTATAGATTTCCTTTGCACATTTTAAACTATGCGAAGAACTGGTTGGCAACTGAAGTGATTGTCCAATGCATCCCAGCAGGTATGATTTTAAGTTGGTATTTCAGCAGCCAGAAAGCTTTAGGCTGACACAGGCAAGGGCTCTTATAATAAGAAAGTATGTAAAATCTAGAAATACTTGTGAGGTATTCAACTCAATAGTTTTAAGGTCCTGATAAACAATTAAATCTGCATGAAATCTAATTCTGACCAGGCATAAATTTAAACTGTCATAGTATTAATACCTTACTGCATGATTTTCAATCCACTCACATGACAATAAGCTCAAAATTTGTGTAGAATCTTATAGTGCCATTCGTATTATTTATATAGGCAATATCTTACTTGGTCTGAAGCATAAATTTAAAGGCTTGTTTCCCCTCCTTTGGCATAGAAGAAGTGGTTTTTATGCACAAATTCACTCTCAAATCACCTTACTTGAACTGTACTGGAATGTGTTATTCACAAAGCATACACTGCCACAGATGCTGACGCCAATTAATGTAATTAAGGACAAACACAGAGAAAGAACACTTGTGTGATGCCCAGCTAAGAAGTCACTCCTCATCCAGGGCTGCACAAGTTATTTCAGCCTTGGATCAAGCCGAAGGCATTGCTAGCACTCCATTAATTTTTCTTGGAAAACATTAACTAAAATAATCTTCTATAACAAAAGTTATAAGTCCTGTAAGCTTGCTCACAGGACATATGCCTATGGTAAAAAGGCTGCCAAATGTTCCCTAAAGTGGAGGGAGTGTTTCTACAGGTTACTTCTTTTCCCATTTATATCATTTGAGTGTTTAGTTGAAAAACAAATCAGAACATCATTCACTGGGCTGTGTTGTCCTACACTGCAGGATACCATGTACTGTTTGCAGGGTCCAGGTGGCAGTTTTGTGTGAAAGGGTGACTTGTGTTCTGCAGCCAAACACGTGTGTCACTCCTTTAGCAGTGCAGTTCAAATAAGACAAGGTGTAACGCTACAGATACAAGAAGAGAATGGAAGAGACTTTTGGAGGGACAAAAAGAAAAGCAGATGCAGAAAAGGTGACTCAGGTGAGACCAGTGTACCTGGGTGGGTGGGCTGATGAGGCGCTTCCCCTCACTGGGACAAAATATCCAACACCCACAATGTAAAGGAGAGGTTTATTCTGGGTCACAGTTTCAGTGGGTTGTGAAAGTGGTCAGCCAGCTCCATGAACTGGAGGAGAATTGTTCCCATTATGGTGCCCAGGAAGCAGAAGAGAAGGGAGGCACTAGGGACAACAGTGTAGCCTTCTAATTTGTGTCCACAGTGAGCTGCCCTTTCTGACCAGATCCCACTTCTGATCCCAAGGCTTCGGGGGACACCTGGATCCTTATCACGACTGTGGGACATCGGTTTCTAGGGCTGCCAGACACACCATTAATGGCGTGGCTGAAAGCAATGGAGCCTTATTTGCTATTTCAGGCCCAGAAGCTAAAATACAACTCAAGATGCAGCAGGGCCTGCTGCTCTGTAGGTCCCACCAGGGGATCCTCCCCGGATCTTCTTACTTTCTTGTGGCCTCCAGGATATACTGGCACAACTCTGCTTGCACCGTACTCAGTGCTGGCTTCCATCCTAACATAGCTTCTGTCTGCTCCTCTCATCCTCTTCTCTCCTTAGAAAGACACCGCCATTGGACTTGGGGCCACCCTAGCTCAGCACAGCCTCCCCCTAATTACATTTACAAAGACCTTTATTTCCAAATAAGGTCACATTCTGAGGTTGTAAGTAACGATGAAATTGAGGGAAAACATTCACCCTCACACAGTGGTGGGGACCAACAACACAACCAAGTGAGCTCTTACCTGCTAGCTAGAGACTATGAAAAGCAGTAATTGTGCTGTCAAGACAGCAGGGTGCAGAACAGTAAAAATGATGAAAAAGCTGGAAGGTGGATGCATTAACTTTCTTCACTGTCACCAAATACCTCAGATAACTAATTTTTAAGTCACACTTGGTTTGGTACACAGCTCCAGAGGTCTCTGTCCATAGTGGCTTAGCCCTGGGGACTACTGCACAGTACTTTATGGTGTTGTGGGTAGGAGGGGAGCCTCTCACATCATTGCTTCTGGAGAGCAAAGGAGAGGAAGGAGCTGGGATCCCAATATCCTCCCCTAACAACCTCACCTCCTTCCAGCATGGCACCGCCTCATCAGGTTCTATCACTGCCCAGTAGCACACTACACTGACCATCAAGCCATTGACACAGGGGTCCCAAGAGCACATTTCAAAATCTGAACTATAGCAATGGAGGCAGCAGGTACTTTCTCAGTAATGGCAGAGGTGGCCCCATCTGTGTTACTGGTCATCTAAGGCATGGTGATGGCCAGGAATTGCAACCACATAGGGCTGAAGAGAAGGCACAGTGGCAGCCTCTGGGGCTCAGAGGGGTGGAGGACAGCATGCTGGGGAGGGTAGCACTCAGGGCTACTCTCAGCTCTGATGCTCAGGCATTATTCCCTAGACTAGAGGTGCATGAATCTATAAGTTCTTTAGAACACTCTATTGCTTTTTATGAGCCTTAATACATGTTCATGCATGTTTGAATTCTGTCTTACTTTTCTCTCACTGCTGAGGCAAAATACCCAACACCCAAAATTAAAGGAGGAAACATTTAGTTAGCTTACAGTTGGCAGATTTGACTCCATAGGTGGCTGGTTCTAAGGCAGGGCTGCAGGAGCGCCTCAGAGGAGAAAGATCTCTGTCTCTCTCTGCCTCTCTCTGTCTCTCTCTCTCTCTCTGTCTTTCTCTGTCTGTCTGTCTGCCTCTGTCTCTCTGTCTCTGTCTCTCTGTCTGTCTTTCTCTGTCTGTCTTCCCCCAAAAAACTAAGAACCTAATGGTTATTAAGGAAGCACTCTATCACTAAGCTATCCTTCTAGCTTCTCAGATAAGATGTTTTTAATTGTTACAAGCTTATAAGGAAAGAATTACAGAGAATGGAGTATTTACCTTTTATGTCCAAGCTTAGGGAAAAGCAACAGAAACACTGCTGCAGGAAGAGAAGGGTTTCCTATAGCCCCAGTGCACTGAGCAGGGAAGCAGGTGGGCAGGCCACCGCCGACCTCAGCAAAACCAGAAGGACACCAAGACCTCTCTAGTGTGAGCTGCTTCACTCCTGAGCTTCCTTTGCCATCTTGATCAAGTGAAAGTAAATCACCTGAACTCTTCATATCATTTATAGTTGTTTTGTGCCAAAAGAAGAGCACACTGCCAAGAATACCGTCAACTCTATCGGTACTATCAACCGTCTATCAGTGCTACTATCAGTGCTATTTGTACTAAGTAGTACAGCTAACAAACAAAACAAAGAGGTAGTGATTAAAGTCTTCTCTATATGTGGGTAATGGATTATAAGAATTGTATCATCTCTGCATTAATGTCACGTAACTCCAAAAAGGCCTTATGGCTTATCGCCTGCAGAAGTATAACAAAGTAAAATGTATTCTGAAAAATGTAAATTTCCTCCAAATAAAATACACAATTCACAAAATATTAATCCCCTTGGGGGCTGGAGAGCTAGCTCAGCAGCAATGCCAGGTGGATCCTGGTTTGATTTCTGGTGCCTACCCCCCAAAACAATATTTGTCCCAAGGATAATTGCATTTTTGGATTTAAAACTGAGAAGTTTGGATTTTATATGATATTTGGTTATTATTTATGAAAACATCAATAAATAATTTTGAGAGCTTTTAATTTAAAATGTTTTCTCTTTTGAAAGACAGTTTTTAAAAAAAAGTTT
Source organism: Ctenomys sociabilis (assembly GCA_004027165.1). Classification (NCBI taxonomy): domain Eukaryota; kingdom Metazoa; phylum Chordata; class Mammalia; order Rodentia; family Ctenomyidae; genus Ctenomys; species Ctenomys sociabilis. The sequence goes on along the minus strand of PVKA01046042.1, from coordinate 7,500 downwards.
TCTAAATTAAAATTGAATAAAAGAACATAAAATTAAAAATACAAAATTGTATATTTGTAATTTTTCAAGACTTGAGGCTTAGTAAACTAAGAAAATTAAGAAATCAAAAGCCCCCTTTCTCTTTTCTGGCTATTTAAGCAACGATCTCTGCTGGGTCCCAGGAAGGGGTGAAGCACACTAATGATGTAAGGCTCCAAGAGCTACCAACAACCAATGCACCCAGGAACAGGCTTTGAAGTCACAGGAGAATGAGGTCTTTCTAGCAACCAAGGAGTAAGCCATGGCATGTCTAGAGCAGCACACGAGGTTGCCCACATTCCTGTGCACATAACACAGTGCACACATGTGCTACATGAGATGCACACACATAGGCCTGTGTGTATACTGACCATGCTTGGTTTCTCCCTGCATCCACCATCATTGTGTCTAACTCCTGCTAGCAAGCTGGATGCTGGTGCTGTATCTCACGAAGGACCTTGGAAGTTCAGGAACGGCCCAGTACCTTTTCACCTTCGTCTTGACAGACTCCAGATCAGAATTATCAAAGAAGGGGAAGGAGTAGGAATTCAAGAAGCATAAAGCTTTCCTGTACAGACTGATTTTCATTTTAAGTGAAAACACTACACATACATAACTGTGTTCTTTTGCTTTTGCTCCTACAGTTTAAGGATGTTAACATGCACTGAAAAGCCAGGTCTCTTACATTCTTATTGTCAGGCTCAAACCTTATTTAGGAAAGAGCAGACATTTCACAGGTGTAATAAAGGACAACTGAACACTCAAGTGTAATTCCTTGCTGTGTCTCACCAGGTCAGACCATTCCATGAGTTTTTAATCAGTCACTAGATCTGGGAGCTGTTCTTCCAATCAAAACTGTCATACAGGTATAATGATGACATTAATAATGAAACTATCTGCAAAACTGTGCAACAAAACTGGCTCCCTGATATTCTACACCCACTGAGCCCTCTCTCCAGAGAGTATCATTATTAACAAACTTCTTACCTGAGCTGGATTCATGACGGATGAAAGGCTTTGCAGTTCTGCTTTAGAGAACCGGGGCCTAGAGCCTCAAATCTGAGCTGGGCTTCACCCTCAACAAGTCCACTAAGAAGGTGAATGCATGAGTAGAATGTGGCCGACACAGCATCCTGGGACCCCAGGGTTGGGCAAGAAGCCTGTGAACCTTGTGGATCACCCTAAGATTGCCATGCTTTTAGAAAGCCCACGCCAGCCACATGCATGTACCACATGAGGGTGTGGGTCAGGAGAATCACGCTGGCCAGACCAAGGTTTTCCAACTATCTCAGGTCACCCACCAGCCCTGTGAGCAAAACAGCCATGTGAAATACAGATGTAGCATGGAAACGAAGCAGGGACCTACCAACAGCTAGACTAAGGCCACTTCAAGCAGGCCAGCTAACTTTAGCCTTTAAAGCCACCTCACCTGTGACACCAGCTACCCTGAGCAGAGAGGAGCCTTCCCACATGTGGCTGCCCACTGTCTTGCTCACAAAATCAGTAGCCTAAGGCATTGGTTGTTTGTTAATTCACTACACTATCTGTTGTTCTGTAACAATAGATAACTTCAAAAAGAAATTTTATACCTGTATAGGAACATTCTTTTTATTTCATGTATATACATATTTCTGAGTCTAGGGATTTTTAAAACAAGTTAACATTACATCTTTCAAAATTAAAGTGTACAAACTACTTAATACTTGGTAGAGTTTGCAGGAGAGAAAACCAGCCCCATAATAGAGGTCATTTAGACAGCTTCAGCTGTTTTCCTCTGATAAACAATGCTGGACGAGCCCCTCGACGTGAGACTTGGGCTGTGTGGCTGTAGAACAAACTGCTGTAGCTGAAATTATGAGGTCAAAAGAACTTCACTTATGTGTAGATGATTTCTGATTCTCTCCCTTAGAAACTCATGTCTTTTTTTATGGTACAGGGTTTCACTGCCCAGTTCAGGACTGTAGTGATCTTCCTGTCTTAGCCTACCCAGTGCTGGAAATTACCCTGTCCAGGGTTCAGGAGCTGGCTTGGTATGTAGTACCAGGGATTGAACCTGTGTGCTTACCAGGCAGGTGTTTAGAAAGCTGAGCTATCTCCTTAGTCCAGAAACTTACATCTTTTAATGAGTAGACCCAAACTCAGAGTTTTCGCCCATCTGTTAAGTCTCTCAGGGATCCAGCTAGTGGAGCGTGAGTTCCCTACTCAGAGAGCTTCTCCCTCAGTTACCAAGCAGCTCCTCTGCAGGACAGAGTGCCAAAGGCATCTCTGTAGAGTAAGCAAGCTAAGGAACAGACAAATACATGTGAGACCACTGAGGACCAACAATAGCAGAGAGAACTTCTGACCTTGCCAGCTAGTGAGTCTGTGATGAGGCTTTCCACAAAGCGCAGATTGGGGTGCGTCATCCTAATGACGTCATTGCCACCAGAGCAATCCTAAGAGCAAGGGTAATTTCAATCAAATATGTTAGGGAAGTCAGTGGAGTGGTGTAGACTTCATGTGAAAGAGTCAAGGTGTAAAGAGGAAAAGGAGAAATGGGTGGAAGCAACGGATGTAGATGCAAACTCCTGCCCAGCTAAGCCATTTATGTACTAGTACAGGTTTAAATTGTGGATCTGACCAGTAGAACACGGCAGTATCTGTAGGATAATTTGAAAGATCAGTTTAGCAAGACAACAAAGGAATAAACAAACCCCACAGAAGCATCCCACACTTGCATGAAAATAAGGATATCGAACAAAACACATCATAAATCAGAGGGGAAATCACAGCCTACTCAATTAACTGTCCTGAAATACTGAGTTTTCCATTGGAAAACTTTTTAAACTTTCAAATAAATTACAGGTCTACTAATAATAAAAGTTTTATAAAATTAATTCCTAAGAATTTTTTTTTTTTTATTTCAGGGTTAGGAACTTGTTCAGAAATAGGACTAACATAATTTATAAATAAAAAAAAAATAACTGACTACAACATAAAAATAGAAAATATTAGGAAAAATACATTATAAATGAGGTTAAAATAAGCCATGTACTAGAGATATTTGTAACACATATAAGAACTAAAGGATTAGAATGCACATTACATAGAGAACTCTACAAGTTCTTAAGAGGTAACTCAATCACAAAATGAGCAAAATCCTTCAATGGCAGAGCACAAGCAAAGAGAGAGGAGTACCCATGAAACACAGGAAAAGGTATTCAGCCTAAAAGATAACCAATGAAACATTTATAAAATCATGTTGTGGTGCCACCTCAAACACCACCTTGGCACCAGCAACATCCTGAAGGCCTGTGAAGGTGGGGCAGGAGCTCCTATGCAAAGTGGCAGGAATACAGCCACTTTCAAGAACAGCATGGCCACAGGTAGTAAAGACTAAAGCTCTGGATGTCCAGGCCGGGGCAATTCCCTTGCCACATGCATGCTGTGGAGAGATTCCAGAAAGGTAGGTGCGTTTGCACAGAAAAGCTGGCCCCTGGAGCGCTGCAGTGTCACTGCCGGGAGACATCAGTGGCAGAGGGACAGCGTGTGCTGCACATGTCCCCTTCCCCTTCCAGATCCCCAGCCATGCTTTCTCTCTGAACCTCACCATCTAAGAAGCCAACTTCCAAGGATCTCCTTGTCTTGCCCTCTCTCTTCTGCATCCAGTGAGGAGTCCCAGCAGGAATTAAGAAGAGAGGAAAGGAATGCAGTTGAAGTATCTGGTTTCCTCCTATCATTAGAAGGGCATAGGGGGATAGCAGTGTCCCCGCAAAGAGCACAGTCATGTGCGGGCTCTGGACAGTGCTCCTGTTGGAGGACAGTGACCGTCAGGACTGAGAGTGGTAATCGTGTTCCTGGGTGCACTACTGTGCCTGGGAATGCTGTGCCCTCCTACGCTGTATTCTGGAACCCTGCTCACGTGAACAAAATTACCAGACGTCCCTAGTTACCTGCTATGGCTGTGCCATCTGCTTTAAACTGAGATTCCAAGGGACATAAACCTACAGTGCTTGTTTATCAGCAGGAAAATGCTTAAGCTAATAGATTCAAGTCATGAAGGAATTACACAGCCATTAAAATGTGTGAACCAGATCCCTTATATGTCAGTGAAAAAAAAAAAACAACAGAAAGCATAGTGAATATTAAATAATTTACAGATTGCTTCACACAACTAGAGAGTGTGTGTGTGTACATAGGTGTGTGCTTAGAATACAAACTATAAATATGTGACAAAGGTAACCAAAATTAAATGGAAGGAAACATAAAATTTGTGGTAGTAAGTAGTTGCTTCCTAGAAAGGGTGAATTGGAAGAAAAGGTCCTAAAAGAATTTCCCTGCTTCCCTTGATTTTTCAGTAAAAAATAAGAAATAATAAAAAATATCACATTAATCCCAGGCAGTATATACACCCTTTATAGCATTGTGTGTATCAGTACTTTTCTTTTTCAATTTTATTTTGTTCGTGTGTGTTTGCCATATATGAAGTTCGCATTCATCTTATAGAGCCAGCCCATGCACATAACACAACTGTCTTTAATCTCCTGCTTTCCACCTCCTTCCCTCCCTCCCTTTCCCTATTTTCATTCTTGCTGTTGTTATTCTTAGCTCATGTTTGTGACATATAATGCTTACATTCATTGTGGGTGTTTTCACATGGCATAGCTAAAATCTCACTTCATTTTCTATTTTAAAAATCTCTCTGTAAAAGCCCCAAAGCACAAAGCACCACACTACAGCAGGCAGCAGAGCTCCTGTGGAGGCTGCTTTTCTACTTTTCTGACAAGCTGGCAAGTCACTGAGCATCCAGAAGGCCTTCAGGGAAGCGCGTCAGAGGCCTAAAGTTTCTTGGGCCCATCTTTACACACAGAGTGATGCCAATCGGTGCCACGTGGACTACTGTGGGAAGCACAGGAGACACAGCCAGGGGCGAAGTCAGTCAGTCCTAGGAATCAGAAAGGTGCTCTGCGTCCCCCGTGCTGCCCACGACTGAGACTGAGGCACAGCACTGGGTCCACGATGCCGAGAGCCAGGCAAGGAGGGCCTAGGACCATGAAAACATTAATGATTTAAACAGTTGTAATGTATTAATGAAAGAGATGCCAAAAGCTTGAAACAGCAAGCCCCTTTCTTTAATGTCCTAGGGGGTCTCTCACAGAACACAAGATATTCTCTTTCCAAATCCCTACTTAATAGTAGAAATAAGGAACTTTGCTTCTCTTTGCACAAGTGACCCATCCTCTAGTACTGTTGGGCATGCTTGGGCAGCAAGCACTCGACCCCTGTTTACTCAGCCCTTCATCCTTGATGGACCACATCTCTACCACCATGTCCTTAAGCTCCACAAAGGCCTCACAGAAGCAGTGATCAAAATTTAGCCTCAAGTTTAACTTTCCTGTATTCGATATAGAGGTTAAATAAATGTATTTAAATGTGTATATCATATCCAATACTCATGAAACACCCATGAATTCTTTAACACGATGCCTTCATTCTAGGCTTCATTAGAAAATGGGCTGGCAGTGATTCACAGGGGAATAAACATTTAGAATTACACAGATGGCTGTTTCCTACTATATGATTCTGCATGAAATACTAAACTACCCCAGCCTTCGTTCACTCCCATGTAAACAAGGTAGCTGTGTGATCTTGAAAACAGGGTTACTGATAATTTCTTTCAGGTATCTAAGAAAGCACCACTTTGAAGCTCTGGATGTCCAAGACATGAGCGGCCCTGCCTCTCATGCATCCTCTGGTCCTGCACATCCAGCTGCCAGCCAGGTAGTGTGGTTTGGATGCCTCCCAGCCAACTGCAGTCTGCAGGTACACAGTCCTTTCTCCCTAACTCATTGAGCTGTGTGCCATTCACCCAGGCTACATCTGCTAAGGGTCACCCATCACTTTGGCCTCTGAGTTCAACCTGCTGCCAAATTTTATTGCACAAAGAAACCTTTTTTCCATCCCTCGTGGCTCAAGCTACTTCAGCTTTTCTATCTCTTGGGCAGGTCTCCCAACTCATCTCTCCAATTGAAATATTGTACTCAAATCCATTCTCCACAAAACAAAGTTGTATTACCTCATTACACAGGAAACAGTCAGAGACAGAGACAGAGACAGAGACAGACAGACAGACCCAAATACCTCACCAAAGAGTTCTCCCAGGCCGGTCTGACTTACTACCTGCTACTTCATGCCATCATCACCCCCTTACCATACATTCCAAACACAACTACTAGCATCCCTCAATGCCTCCATGCCTACCACCCACTCACTGTCCTCTGTCCCTGCGCAGGCTCTTTCTAATTATTTGTGTTGTTGCTGTTTTTGTTGTTGTTTTGGGGTTTTTTGTGCAGTCTCACTACACAGATGGAACTTGTAGTGATCCTATTGTTTTCAGCCTCCCTACTGCTGGGATTACAGGTGTGTGCCACCACACTCAAACTCCATTCCTGGCTCAGCACCCCCTGGGGGGCAAGGCCATTGTGGCATGACATGCCCAGAATCAAACCCTGGCCCCTGCGCTCACCTAAGCAAGCACTTAGTCCACTGAGCTATCTCACCAGCCCTAGGCTCTTTCTGCTTCCCTAAGCCCAAACTCACGTGGGCTGCCACTTTCTCAAGGATGCCTTCCTTCCCCCAGCTGACTTCTCGCACTCCTCCCTGTGCCCACAGAGCTGTGCTGAGCCATCCGACACAGTAGACATATTCTGTCTTCCTCAGGCTACAAACTGCCCAGAGGACTGGGTCGCACGCCCTTTTACCCCGTTGCTTCATACAGCGTGCAACTGTGGTGCACACTCAAAGTGTGCCTCCAAGTGAGCAACTTCACATATGAATGATGCACAAGAGCAACAGAGAGCTGAAAATGAGCCCCAGCAAGACCACCATGGTCATTACGGCCATTAGATGAGCTAAGGCTTCCTTTGAGGTTGAATTTTATATAACAACAGTCATATAATTGTTAGCAACTAAGTATACATTAGATTTTGAATGAAATGAAGAGACACTAATGTGGCTTTTTAATGTTAGTATTGTAGACATTAAATTGGCATAGACTACAAGTCATGAGTCAGAAAGGAGCCTAGTATGGTTAGAACCAAATAAACTAGCTAGAAACTAGACGGTGATTACTGACAGTGGTTGCTGGAGTTAAGAAAGAAAGCATCTATTGATGGGAAGTTTGGCAAGGCTAAGAAATATTATATTTACGCTAAATGAATCAGTTCAACAAGGAAAAGAAACAGATTATGTAGGAAATAAGATGAAAATAATTTATAGATGCCAAATTTTTCAGAGATTGAAGGAAAGTAAGGAATTAGACTGTAAGACATGCAACAATGAAGAGAGGAAAAAGGCTATTGTAGAGAAAGAAAGAGGAGAATTTGATGCAAATTCAGGGTGGAGAGACTGCCTATGTAAGGTAGGATAATTTTTCTTCCAAGAGAAATTAGAGAAGCTATTTAATGATAGATAGAAAGGGGGGGAGGAGAGGAGAAGAGAGGA
>PVKA01046041.1:0-15170 GCA_004027165.1 Ctenomys sociabilis | reverse complement strand
TGAAACAATCTGTTTTCTTCTGTTTTTTTATAAAAATAAACACCTAATTTAATCACCAATTTTAGATTGGACTTTAAAGTTTAATGAAGATTTAACATTTAAAGCTTCTCTTTCCACATAATAGGTAAATTTTTAAAAATGTATATAAAACTATAAATTTTAACCCTCTTCTTTTGTTAAGATATTTCCCATTGGAAAAAAATTTTACTTAATCTACTTTATGTCTATAATTATAATTTCCACTCATTCTAAATATCATATATGTTTACTCTCCTTTATCAGTCTTTCAGAACACTGAAAATCCTGTAATTTAAATTTGCTAAAATTGTCCTATTCAAAACATCTAGTCTATCAGAATATGAACTTTCACTTTTAAAATAATAAAATAGATGGCACAGAGAATTTCATCTTATTATTTTGGAATTTTGCATATTCAAAAAAAATTATCCACCTCAAAAAATATCTTATTCTATAGAGTAAAAGCTTTAGAATTTTTCCTTCCCACTCAAATCTTAATTGATTGTATTTCAGATGTAAGACAGACATACATTTTCATTTTACCTATACGATGAGCCGGTTGTCCTACTATCTTCACTAAATATACTATACCTTCTCAGAGAATGATATATATATCAATTGTGATTCTATTCCCGAAGTTTCTACCCCTTTCTCTTATTCATGAATTACAACAGAATGTTTCAATTAATATTTTAGAAATATTCTCTCCATTTTTAAACTTCAAAATTCTTGCCAGTCACGACAGTTTTATATACATTTTAAAATTTACCTATTACATGGAAAGCGTTGCGTGAAATGTTAAATCTACATTAAACTTAAAGTCCAATCTAAAATATCACTTTTTATTATAAGGAGCCTTCCTATTTGTCATTGAAATGTTCTCGTTTTCTGGTGTCTGAGTTCAGAGGCTCTCGAGTGAATGTGCTGATGCGAATCCTACAACTGCTTCCCAGATGCATTAAAACATACTCATTTCATTTCCTGGTATTTGTACCACACTATTTATAAAATTTGGATAATAGTATTGGCTATATCAAATAATCACCAAGGGCACAATACATTCTTTTCACCATATTTGTAGGAAATGAAAAATTGTTAACCATTGCCATTATTTTAAATATTCTGCATGTATTTAGGACTTAAAAAATTGATTCCAATAACACATATGCTTTTATTTACATAGGATTTATATGTTTTGTTAAATTTATATTTTATATTATTGTGATGGTACAAGTGCCTTCTTTGTAAATATTTAATTTATAAAAGCATGTCACTAATAAAGAAACAATTCAAACAATTCTTGCTGAGCAGCTCCTGTGAATTTTTTTAAATTTATTTTTCATTTTATTTGAAGCACAAATATCAATCAGACAGTTTTAAGACACCTTAACAAGACAGATTTGATAAATTAATACATTGCAAACTGTTTTCATATTGTTTTGGTATCGTACAAGGTGCATACATGATATTATAGTTACAGACATTATTATAGCAGATGTCTCATATCAGTAAATTAAGAGTGTAGCTGTTTACTTATCTTATTTTTTATACCTGAATTATATCAAAAATTTAATAATTATTTTCCTAGTGGATGAATAGCTCCATTCTTGACATAGAATTGAGATTTATTGGTTTTAGTTACTGTACTTGCTATATTCTTTTGTCATTAACTTTTGTTCATCATTTTATTTGTTTTATTTTATTGAAGTGCAAATATTAATCAGACAGTTTCAAGACACCTTTACAAGACAGATTCAATAAATTAATACATTGCAAACTGTTTTCATAATGTTTTGGTATCATACAAGGTGCATCCATTATATTGTATTTACAGATATTATGTTAGCAGATGTCTCTTATCAGTAAATTAAGTGAAGCTGCTTACTAATCTTCTTTTTTACACATGAATTATATCAAAAATTCAATAATTATTTTCCTAGTTGACGACAGTAGTACTAGAAGCTGACATATTATCCTGCCCAACCACCATTAGTGCAGATTTTGCCTCTCATAGAATTATGTAGAAGCACAGCATTATCTATCCCAACTGTACTGCCTATACACACACAGGATGATTTTTTCTTTCTATACCCCTTCCTTTGTCTACACCTGTCAAAGGTGGGCACTCCATTGTCATTCAACTAACTTAGGTGCTTGAACTCAACACCACAGTCCAACACAGTCCAGCATTCCACAACAATAGTGAGTTATTCAAAGAAGTTGTCTACCATAGCCATTTACAGCTCAGCTTAATATTATGGCCCCGCGATGTATACTTCATTTCTATACTTTTCTGCTGGATGGTTAAGACCTATATAGATCAAGACTTATATACCAACACAAGAACTTTATATTTCTTATGTGATCAGTGAAGTCCTCTCAGGGTCTATCTTGTAGTCCTACACATTATTCTGTAGATCCTTTGTCTGTGTCATCCATGTGGATGTGTCACGGCCAATGCTTGACCAGTTTGCTCTCCATGAGAGCTTGAGAGAAAGTTTTCTCTTCATGTGACTCTCCCCAGGCACACTTTAGAACTTCAATCTCTTTCCTTTATGGCTCCATAATCTCCTTGTTCAGAAAATTTGGAGCTCACCTGAGTTTCATGATGTTGCAGTACAGGTTGTCCTAAGTCCTGAGTCTTCGCTGACCTTGAAAGGCTAGGGCCAAAATGTTGGCACACCTTGTGGCTCTTCTATTTCTCCAACTCTGACTTGTGAACTTAGGTTGTTAACCATCCAGAGGAAAAGCTGATTAGTGTCGTGCAGCATATGCCATTCACTTTGCCTTATCTGACTCAATTGATTTTAGTTGTTGTACGTTTCCTTTTGTAGTTCTGCTTTTCGCATGTTATACTAGGGAGACTATACGATATTTACAAATGTGTATGTGGTTCATTTCACTTATGAGTATATGTTCAAGTGACATCCACTTCAGTATAAATGCTTCAAACTTATCATTCTTAATAGCTGAGTAATACTCCATTATATAGAAATAGCACATCTTTTTCAACCATTCCTCATGTGATGGACATCTTGGTTGTTTCCAAGATTTTGCTATCACACATTGCACTGCTATAAACATAGGTACACATATATCTCTATGATACAGTGTTTCCAGATACTTTGGGAAAATTCCCAGTAGGGGGATAGCCAGCTTCAATGGGATTTCTAGTCCTACTCTTTTGAGGAGTCTCCACATTGACCTCCACAATGGTTGAACCAGTATACATTCCCACCAGCAGTGGAGAAGTGTTCCCTTTTCCCCACAACCTCTCCAATATTTGTTGTTGGTTGATTTCCTTATGATAGCCATTATTTCTGGAGTGAGATGGTATCACAGCGTTGTTTTTATTTCCATTTCATGAATGGCTAGCTATGTGGATCATTTTTTCATATGTTCATTTGCTGCTCCTGTGAATTTTGATAACTGTAAAAGGTATTAATAGTTTTTTAAATGGTAGAAAATGATAATTTTGTGGTGCTCTTTCTATTTTAATATCAACCTTTCCTTTTTGCACTTATTATGAAGCCTAACAACTTCCAATGCTACATCAAATAAGACTTGGAATAGCAGGTGTCATAGAATAATTTATAGTATATCTTTCACTAATTAGGGTCTTTTTGTCCCTTTTTTTACTTTAGTAGTACATATTTGCTGAACATAGTGATTGCATTCACTGTAAGGGATTGGTACATATACATAACACATTTTAGTTCTCTTCCTTTTCCTGTCACCCTCTGTTCCTTTTATATTTTTCCACAATTATCTATTATTTTATAAGAACCTGTAAAGGGGTGGGGAGAAGTCTCAGTAGAATAAGCACTTCCTGGGCAAGCTCAAGGGCCTGAGTTTATCTAATTTTTTTTAATTCTTATTTCATTGAAGTACAAATATCAATGAGACAGTTTTAAGAAACCTTGACAAGATGGATTTGATAAATTATTACATTGCAAACTGTTTTAATAATGCTTTGGTATCATAGAAGATGCATACATGGTATTATACTTACACACATAATTATAGCGTATATCTCTTATCAGTAAATTAAGAGAGTATTGCTGTTTGTGTATCTTATTTTTTATACTTGAATTACATCAAAGATTCAATAATTAATACTTTCTACTTTGTCTACCTTGTTAAGTTCCTAGTGGTTGTCCATAGTACTAGAAGTGGACATAATATCCTGTCCAACCACCATTAGTGCAAATCTTGCGTCTCATACAATTAGGTAGAAGCACTGCGTTATCTATCCCAACTGTACTGTTCATTCACATACATCATGATTCTTCCTTTCTATACCCCTTCCTTTGTCTACACCTGTCAGAGATGGGCACTCTATTGTCATTCAACTTATTTAGGTGCCTGAACTCGACAACACAATCCAACACAGTCCAGCATTCCACAACAATAGTGAGTTATCTGAAGAATTTGTCGACCATAGCCATTTACAGCTCAACATATTATTATGACCCTGTGGTGTATACCTCATTTTTTTATACTTTTCTGCTGGATGGTTAAGACCTAGATAGAGCAAGACCTATATACCAACACATGTACTTTTTGTTTCTTATGGGTTCAGTGAAGTTCCCTCAGAGTTTATCTTGCAATCCTGTACCTTATTCTGTAGATCCTTTGTCTGTGTCATCCATGTGGATGAGTCATGGCCAATGCTTGACCAGTTTGCTCTCTGTGAGAGCTTGAGAGAAAGTAGTTTTCTCTTCATGTGACTCTCCCCAGGCACACTATAGAACTTCAATCTCTTTCCTCTGCGGCTCCATAATCTCCTTGTTCAGAAAATTTGGAGCTCAACTGAGTTTCATAATGTTCCAGTACAGGTTCTCCTATGTCCTGAGTCTTCGCTGACCTTGAAAGGCTAGGGCCAAAATCATGGCTGGCCTTGTGGCTCTTCTATTTCTTCAATTTTGATCTATGAACTTAGGTTGTTAACCATCCAGAAGAAAATCTAATTAGTATCCTATAGCATATGCCATTCACTTTGCCTTATCTGACTCAATTGTTTTTTGTTTGTTTGTTTGTTTGTTTTTGTTTTTGTTTTTTGAGACAGGGTCTCACTATGCAGTTCAGGCTGACCTTAAGCTCACTTTGTATCTCAGGCTGGTCTCGAACTCACAACAATCCTCCTGCCTCAGCCTCCCGATTGGTGGGATTACAGGCATGCACCACCACGCCCGGCTCCTGACTCAATTGTTTTTAGTTGTTGTTGTACTATTTGATTTGTGTTTCTTCTTTTTACTACATATGCTAGGGAGACAATACGATATTTACTCAGGTGTGTCTGGAGTGTATGTTCAAGTCAAGAATTGTACTGCATCCTACCTTGTCTTTATTGGCTACGATTGCCTTTGCTATTCTAGGTCGGTTCTGGTTCCAAATAAATTTTAGGAATGATTTCTCAATGTGTGGCAGGTATGTAGGTGGCAGTTTAATTGGGATTGCATTAAATCTTTACAGCAATTTTGGGAGTATGGCCATCTTCACAATGTTGACTCTTCCTATCCAGGAGCATGGAATATCTTTCCATTTTCTGAAATCCTCTATAATCTCTTTTCTTAGGGTGTTGTCATTTTCTTTGAAAAGATCTTTGACTTCCTTGGCTAAGTGAATCCCAAGGTATTTCATTTTCTGTGGTGCTATTGTAAAATGTATTGTTTCTATTGATTCCCTTTCAGTTTGCTTATTATCTGTGTAGAGGAGTGCTGCTGACTTTTGAGCACTGATTTTGTATCCTACTATGGTATTGAATTTCCCTATCAATTCTAGTAGTTTCTTGGTGGAATTTTTGGGGTCTTCCAAGTAAGGTACCATGTCATCTGTAAATAGTGATAATTTAACTTCTTCTTTACCTATTCTTATTCCCTTTATTTGTTCCCCTTTTCTAATGGCTGTTGCTAAGGATTCCATGACTATGTTGAATAGGAGGGGTGATAGAGGACATCCTTGTCAAGTACCTGATTTAAGAGTAAAAGATTTCAGTTTTTCCCCATTTAGAATTATGTTAGCTTTTGGGTTGTCATAGATGGCTTTTATCAAGTTAAGATAGAATCCATCTATTCAACTTTTCTGTAGGACCTTGAACATGAATGAGAGTCGGACTTTGTCAAAAGTTTCCTCTGCATCAATTGACATCATCATTGGTTTTTAGATTTGAGTCTTTTAATAGAGTGTATTACGATTATAGGTTTTTGAATATTGAACCATCCTTGTATCCCTGGGATGAATCCTACCTGGTCATGGTGTATGATCTTCTTGATGATTTGCTGTATTCCCTTTGCCAGGATTTTGTTGAGTATTGTTGCATTTATGTTCATGAGGGAGATTGGCCTGTAGTTCTCCTTTTTGGTTGTGTCTTTCTCTGGTTTTGGAATCAGTATTATACTTGTCTGCAGAAATGATTTTGGGAGGACTGTTTCCTTTTCAATTTCATTGAAGAGTTTGTGGAGTGTGGGGATTATATCTTCTATAAATTTCTTGTAGAATTGAGCCATGCATCCATCAGGACCTGGACTTTTCTTTGTCAGTAAGCTTTTTATTACGTTTCATATTTTGTTGGCTGTTATCGGTTTATTGAAAGTTGTTATATCTTCATGATTCAGTTTTGGTAATTTGTACCTTTTGAGGAATCTGTCCATTTCTTCTGTGTCTTCTATTCTGTGAGCATAAGAATTCTCAAAGTAACTATTGATAATCTTCTGAATTTCCACTGGGTCTGTGGTGATTTCACCCTTTTCATTCCTTATCACTTATACTTGACTTTTCTCTTGCCTCTTTTTTTTTTTTTTTTTTTTTTTTTTTTTTTTTTTTTTTTTTTTTTTTTTTTTTTTTTTTTTTTTTTTTTTTTTTTTTTTTTTTTTTTTTTTTTTTTTTTTTTTTTTTTTTTTTTTTTTTTTTTTTTTTTTTTTTTTTTTTGTCTTTTTGAGACAGGGTCTCACTGCAGTTCAGACTGGCCTAAGCTCACTTTTTAGCTCAGACTGGTCTCGAACTCACCAACAATCCTCCTGCCTCTGCCTCCCGAGTGCTGGGATTACAGGCATGCGCCACTTTTTGATGAGTTTGGTTAGGGGCTTATCAACTTTATTTAGTTTTTCAAAGAACCAAGTTTTTGATTTGTGGATTATTTCAACTGTTTTCTTCATCTCAATCAAATTAATTTCTGCTATAATCTTTATAATTTCTTCTCATCTTTGTGCTCTGGGTTTTGTTTGCTCTTCTTTTTCTAGTTGTTGGAGGTGCAACATTAGGGTGCTAATTTGTTCCCATTCCTAATGTGTGAGTTCATAGCTCTGATTTTCCCTCTAAGTACTGCTTTCATCGCATCCCATATATTCTGTTAAGTTGTACTTGAATTTTCATTGAATTCTAGATATTGTTTAATTTCTTGTTGAATTTCTTCCTGACCAATTGAATACTGAGTAGGGTGCTGTTTAGTTTTCATTAATTTAGTGGGTTTTCCTGGTTTCATTTGTCATTTATTTCCAGTTTCATTGCAGTGTGCTCAGATAATATGCATGGGATAATTTCTATTTTCTTTCATATACGTAGGCATGACTTCTGGACTAGTACGCGGTCTATTTTGGAAAATGACCTCTGTGCAGCTGAAAACAGTGTGTATTCAGTTGTGGTTGGGTGGAACACTCTGTATATGTCCACCAGATCCATTTGTTCCAAGCTCTGTTTCAGTTCTGCTACTTCCTTGCTAATTTTTTGTCTGGTTGATCTATCTTTCTGAGATAAGGGTGTATTAAGTTCTTATGTTAAGAATGTGTTCTTAGACATTAAGATTTTCATGTCCCTTAAGATTTGTCTTACATAGTTGGGTGCTCCTGTGTTTGGTGCATAGATATTTATGAGTGTTACTTCTTGCTCTTGAATTTTTCCCCTGACCAACATATAGTGGCCTTCTTTGTGTCATTTGATCATTCTAGGTTTGAAGTTGATACTGTCTGAGAATAGAATTGCTACTCCTGCTTTTTTCTGAGGTGCTGGGGCATGTAGTATTGTTTTCCATCCTTTTACTTTGAGCCTATGAATGTCTTTTGGAGTCAAGTGTGTTTCTTGTATACAGCATATTGCTAGATTACGTTTCCTAATCCACTGTGCCACTCTATTTCTCTTCATTGGTGAATTGAGTCTGTTTACATTAATGGTCATAATTGAAATGTGTTGACTTATGTTTGTCATGATATTTACCGGGTGTTGTTTACTCTTTTGTATCCTGTGTTTAATTGTCTGTCCTGTTTAGTGGGTTCCTTCCATTCTCATTCCTGGAGTTCTAGTCATTCTGATCCCTCTCTAGAACATCTTTCAGCAGCCTGTGAAGGGATGGGTTTGTCATCATGAAATTCTTTAGTTGTTCTTTTTTGTGTTAGTATTTCACTTCTCCATCAAACTTTAAAGAGAGTTTTGCAGGGTATAATAGTCTTCGCTGGAATTTGTTTTCGTGTGGGACTTGAAGAACTCTGCTCCATGCTCTCCTTGCCTTCATGGTTCGTGTAGAAAAGTCGGCCATAATTCTGATGGGTTTTCCTTTGAATGTGATTTGCGTCTTCTCTCTAGCAGCTTTCAGTATACTATTTTTGTGTTGGCTTTCTGGAATCTTGAAATTGTCTCATGTTCTGTATGCTTTGATTACCTCAATGTTGGATTGTTTCCTCATATTTGAGAAGTTTTCTCCCCAAATTCTTTTTATGTCATTTGTACTAATTCCTTCATTCTCGTTGATACCAATTATTCTCACATTGTTCATCCTGGCATCATCTTGCAGGTGATGGATTATTTTTTCCTGCATTCTCGTTGCTTTTAAGAGATCCTTTCTCACCTTTTCACTAGCTACCTCGGTATCTTCGAGATCTGAAACTCTGTCTTCGCTTTTCACTCAAATGGTTTTGTAGACTCGTGATTGATATTTTTAGTTCTTCTATATCTCTTTGACTGTGTTTCATATGTTCTATTTCTTTTCTGTATTGCTCATTCAAGGAACCCATCATATTTCTGATCTCCCCATTTTTTTTATCCATGTCTTCTTTAGAGGTAGTTATTAATTCTTTTTCTCCAGTGTTTCTTCTAAATTGGGTGTCCTCTGTATAGTTCCAGACTTGTTTCTGTATTTCAGATGCTATGATTTCATAGAATTCTTTTTTTCAAAAAATTCTTTTTTAATTTCAGAAATTATTTCTGCTTTGAGTTCCTCATGATCTTTCTTCTGTTGTGTCTTTGCTTCAGATGCAGTTAATTCATATGTTAAAGGTGGAATAGTGCTCTCTGCACTTGTTCTGGGTGAGCATTGTTTTTCCACACAATGTTTCTGGAATTCATTCTTTATTTCAGATACTATGTATTCAGATATTTCCTTTTTAATTTGAGGAATTATTTCTCATTTTATTTCCTCTATACCTTTCTGCTATTGTTCCTTTGCTGATGCATCTGATAATTCATTTATTGCAGCTGATCTAGTGTTCTCTGCTCTTGCTGGTGGACTCAAATTCTGGGATTGCGTTTTTCCCCTTATCTTTGTCATTTTGTATAACACTGACCTTTCACCTTTGGTGTAGGGCTTTGGTGCAGCTATAACCTTAACTTGCTATGAGATTTGGATAGCAGTCTATTAAGTTTGAGATTATGCAGGTATGTCTATCCTGGATCTAGCTGTTGTGTTCAGTTCTTTTTTTGCTGTAGCTCCTGTGGTTCCCCTCTGTTGGTTCCCTGTTCAGGTGAGCACAAATCGAACTGGGATGCAGAGCAAGTAATGAAAATTCTCACTGTCTTGGCTGGCTTTGCGGCGAGGATCCAGAAAGTTTCTGGAGTCAGCCCTCCTGTGTCAGGCTCTCTGTGGGCAGGCCTGGGCTTTGGTGGGTCTGCTTTTCTCCCAAAAGGATAGTGGATGATCTTATTCACCAGGTAGGCTGTACTGGGTCAGCCAGCCTGTGCTGGGTCCAAGTCTACAGGCCGTAACCCAAGAAGGCTGGGAAAGGTCCCTCTGGCCCAGGGGGCCTGGAGCCCTCATTCACAGGCCAGGTTGCACTGGGTTTCGGGCTGTGGGATGGGACTGGGCATTGCTGAGAAATGTCCCTCAGGCATGGCAGGCTTGGAGTTCTCACTCCAAGCCGACCTGCACTGGGTCTGAGGCCATGGTGTGGGACCAGCAATTGCTGGTTTCTCTGGCAGGGTGGGCCTGGATCTCTCATCCAGCCCGGGGGGGGGGCAGGGAATCCTTGTGAAATGTCTCTCTGGCATGACGGGCCTGGAGTTCTACACTCAGTGAACTTTGATGCCCACAGAGTTTGGGAAATTCCCACTCGCTTAGCAGGCTTTAGGGCAGGGGATCTGGGGAGGTGTTGGTGAGTGGGTCCTGAGGTTTCAGGCCTGTCACTGGCCTGGAGGGCTTAGGGGTGGGGATCCGGTTACTGCGCGTGGGAAGAAGCCAAAGTCTCTCCCTCAGACTGACCATACACTCACTGATCTGGGAAGCCTTGTGAGTCATGCAAATTCCCACTCACTGGGAAAGCTTGGGGCGGGATCGAGGAGGAGGCTGCTGGAGTTGGCCGTGCTGCCTCTGCAGGTCTCTGGGCTGGGTGGGCATGGGTGGGATCAAGGAAGATCAAGGGCCTGAGTTTAATTCCCAGTTCCACCAAAAATAAAATAATTTATAAGGTTAATTATCATCTAAACCAGAGTATTAGGCCAAAGAAGAAGATATGAAATATGTAAGAAAATTTTACTATCACACTTTTAAATATATTGTCCATACAAGCTTACTAATTATCTTGTATTTGGAGTTATAATCTAGTATTTTGAGATTTACTAGAATCCCATTATTAATAGTAAGGTGTTCCTACTTTATATATTGTGGCTTATATATTAATACTTTTAAATTATTCTTTGTCACTTGATACAATTATATCTTTTTTCAGTGAACTCTCTTTTTGTGTGTATTTTAGGGAAATGTCTACAGGGTATTCTTCCAGTGATCTGCCTGTTTACAGCCTCCCAAAATCTGGGATTACAGACAGGCACTACCATGCTCAGTCTCAATTGCTGTCTCAGCACACCTCAGGGACAGTGCAGGCACAGTAGGCCTGGGAATTGAACTCACAGCCCCTGCTCCTGCTTGCAGTTGCTTTACTCCATCAAGCTATTTGGCCAACCCTCAGTGAACTCTTTTTTATTTTGTTGTTCTCTTTGAGACATGGTCTCACTATGCAGTTCAGGCTGGCCTTAAGCCCACTTTGTAGCTCAGGCTGATCTCGAGCTCCAACAATCCTCGTGCCTCAGCCTCCAGAGTGCTGGGATTACAGGCCTGTGCCACCACGCCTGGTGTTGAACTCTTTTTTAAAATTTTATTTATTTATTTATTTATTTATTTATTTATTTATTTATTTATTTATTTATTTTGGTACAGGGTCTCATAACAGACTCATAATTATCTTTCTGACTCAGCCTCCTCAGTATTGGGATTACAAAAATGTGGCACCATGCCCAGTTTCACCATCAGCATGCCATGCCCAAGGTTCTGGGGCCAGCATGACATGCAGTACCAGGGATTAAAGCCAGGTCCTTGAGCTGGCCAGGAAGGCACTTAAAGCAGGGAGCTATCCCACCAATGCACTGAGTGAACTCTTATTCTGGGACATCACCTACAAATTTTCCAAATTCAAAACATTTCTGTATTCCTAAAATGAAACTAACTTAAATATTATGCTCATTATTAACTCATCCTACTGATAACAAAGGATTTAGCAATATTCAGTAAGTCTAGACGTGTATTACTTGTTTTAGTCTTTGTTAATAACCTTTTATTTATATTAATCATCAACTACAATTTTCCCACCAATGTCATAGGCTTTTTTCCCCTCTATCCAAAGTCATATGCTTTTACTTTTTAAACAGTGTCATGAAATTGTAAATATAATTGTTTTGGTCATAATGTGATTAAAAATTTGATGAGATTTTAGTGACTAATATGTGGTCAATGTTTCTTAATTTTTGTGCATTTAAGAGGAAAATATACTCTTTTTTGCCAAGTTGGGGTTCAAGTTTACCATTGTGATATTCAAACATTTATATCTGCAATCAGTATTTGATTGAATACTTGACTACTAAGTGGGTCAAACTTCATGCTGCAATGCTTAATTTCTTCATATA
This sequence comes from Ctenomys sociabilis, assembly GCA_004027165.1. Taxonomy (NCBI): domain Eukaryota; kingdom Metazoa; phylum Chordata; class Mammalia; order Rodentia; family Ctenomyidae; genus Ctenomys; species Ctenomys sociabilis. The sequence continues at coordinate 2,990 of PVKA01046041.1, read as the reverse complement.
ATTCAACTGTCGATTTGCTTTAATTCTTTTAGGTAATTGAACCATTATATTTTCTCTAAGTACAAATTTCTAAAGAGTGCTGCACATTATCTGCTGTCTTCTGTTTGTTTTTTGCTCAACATATACAGTCCTTTCCTGTAACATTACCCTTGCTTTATCCTTACTTTAATGTCTTTTTTTAGCACAATAATATTTTAATCTGGATTTTGTAGCCATCTTGACAGTCAAATGAATTTCTTGTTTTTTCAATGTTATTTAGTCAGTTACTTCAGGTATGATTTTTATTCTCTAAATTATTCATGTATTCATTTCAATTTCAATGTAGTTAGAGTTGTACCAGTTGTTTCATTTGTCTTATTACCTTCCATATTAATCCTTCATTCTTTGACATTTCTGTTTCTTCTTAAGTGCATGCTTCAGAATTTTGCTTGTCACCAAATCATTTTTATTAAGCTAAGATATTAATTTCTTGTTGGCCATCATAGATAGGGAGGCTTTCTCTCTGCATTTTCAGGGAAGGTGTTACTCTCTCCTCAAGGTGACTAGATGTGCATGTTTATTATTGGGAGGTTTAGGGATTGATGTTTCAGTCCCTGCCCATTATCTCTTGTGAACCTGAAACTCTACAACTTTCTGATTCTGAGAGTTCTTTCAGATGATGTACCTTAATTACCATGTTTATAAATATCCCAGAATAACCAAGGATTAATGATTCTCTTTTACTTCTTCTTTACTTATTGTCACATGTTTCCTTACCTTACAAAACCAAGTAAAAATTTAGTTATTGTCTGCATTGGGACATGAGTGTATATTGGTAGACCAATGATCACAGCAGTTGTATTCATATTTTCCAAAAGGTGGAAACAACCTAAATAGTCAATGACAGAACAATGAATAAACAAATGTGGTGTACACATACATTGGAATGTTAAACAACCTTAAAAAGAAAGAAATTCTGCTCATGCTGTTAAACCGATAAACCTTGAAGACATTATGGAACACATTATGTGATTCCATTCCAATTACATAATTGAAGAGTGAAATTCACAAAGGCAAAAAAAAGGTAGAATAATAGGTTACCATGGGTTAGAATGAGAGGTGCAACAGAGTTATACAATGAGTGTTGAGTTTTAGAGAGATGAAACAGTTCCAGAAATGGCTGTGGGTGTTAAAAAAACATATGAATGTTTCTAACACCCATGAAATGAACACTTAAAAAAAGTGACTTAAATATAAATATTTCACTATGTAAATTTTGGCACAATAAAAAGAGTGGAAATGATAAAAATTTTCTTTTTGTTTCTTTTGTGCATGGTCTCATTATGCAGCTTCGATTTATAGTGTTGCTCCTCTTTTCAGCCTCTCCGGTGGTGGAATCACAGATGTGCACCGTCATGCCTGGTGTCAGTGGCCACTCAAGTGCACCTGTGGGCAGAGCTGGTGAGGAGTGTGGTGCTGAGGATTGAACCCTGGCCTCTGCACTTGCCTAAGTGTCCCGTCCAGCGGGTCAGTCAACGCAGGTCACCTAGGGGAGGAGAGGGGACTGACGAAGACAAAGAACAGGTGCAGGAAGTCATGATGCAGCAATTCTATAGGAAGTGTAACTTATATCCATAAAAGGAATAGAAACGAAGGCTTCCGGACTACGGTGCCCTCCACACCTAAGCAGGCACTTAGTCTGCTGAGCTATTGTGCTGGCCCTGATAATAATTTTCAAAACACTGTTGTCTCAGCTGTTTTTCTCTCCTTCCTGGGACAAAATAGTCAACATCCAGAATTAAGGAAGGAAACGTTTATTTAGTTCATAGTTTGTGGAGGTTTCAGGCCACACTCAGCTGGCTCCAAGGCACAGTGCTGCATGGCAGATGGCAGTAACTCATGAGTTGGAAAACAGCAAAACATTGAGAACAAAAGGCAGGAGTGGCAGCAACAATGACAACAGAGTGAAAGTTTGTCTCCCTTATATTGCTATGTACCCCAGGCCAGTGTGGTACTCACACCCATAATCCCAGCACTGGATCCTGAATTAATCACAAAGTCTAGAAGTCCACCCTCTGACTTTGGGGGAACATCAAGAAACAAATATCATATTCTGCCTTCCAATTCTTATGGATTTATGTAATTGCATTGTATCTTTTTTAAGTGTTTCTATTATTTTCCAATTTTTTTTTCCTTTTGCTGTTCGAGATCCTTTTACTTTTCCTAATCATTAATTTTTTATAATTTTGGAGAAAAGAAGCATAATGAAAACAATGGTATGAAACTTCAAAACAAGATTGTTGGAGCACAACAGTGATTAGTACTTCGTGCATCGCTATCTTCTAATTTTCATTTTTAAAATTATCTTTTATTTCTTTCCTGAAACTTGGAAAATGTATTGTGCTGCCAGCAGTTCATCACTCACTATGATTTTTCCTGTCATTTTTTATAAAGTTCCATTAATTTATTTTTGAGCGTCTTTTAATTCTGAATTTTCAAAGATATTTCTGTTCAAATTTTGAACTCATCACGCTTGTTTCTCTTCCATACAGTCAAAATGTAAAAATTTTTCCTTTTATTTCTCTGACATAATAATTAATTTTAACATGATAAAGCAGCCAGACACCTAGAATGAATCTACTTTGCACTTTTTTTCAGAACAGTATTCCTTGATTAGGTGATTTATATTGTTTATAATGTTTGCAGCCATAATTTATGAATTAGAATAAAGTATAACTTTTTTCAGATACATTTAGCATATTTTCCAAAATTATACATAGTTCATAAACATGTTTATTTTTGTCACTTTAATTTATATATTGTTAAACATGGCTAGTTTTATTAGAGTAATATATATTTTTTTCAGGGGAATTTCAAAATGGAGATTTAGTTCATTTAAGAATAAAAAATTAAGGTTTACAACACTTAAAAGTAAAATCAATATTTACAATATTATTTTCAAATATGCAATTATTAGTCTTTTGCAGGAATTTTTACATATTATAGTTATA
>PVKA01046040.1:0-15180 GCA_004027165.1 Ctenomys sociabilis | reverse complement strand
AAAAAAAAATATATAAACTGAAGCGTATTGTAGATAATGATAAAGTTCTTCACACAGGAGGAAGAGAGAGACTAGGGAAACTTAATTTCTTGAAAGGCAGTTTCCTCTTCAGCAATGTTCCCTAAACGTTTTGGCACCAGGAGCTGGTTTTTGTAGAGGACATTTTTTCTACCAACCAGGGTAGATAGGGGGATTTATTTTAGTTTCTTTTTTATTAGTATATCTTTGTCTGGGATACACAAAAATTATATCCCCTGGTGCTAGCATCAGACCCAAGCTTTGGATTCTCACAAGGAGCACACAGCCTGGCTCTGGCACATGCACAGTTCACACTAAGGTTCATGCTCCTAGGAAGAGCTGATGCTTATCTGACAGGAGGTGGAGCTGAGGCGATGATGCAGGCAGTGCTTGGGGAGCTGCTACAAATGCAGATGAAGCTTTGAGTATTTACACACTGCTTAGCTCTGGCTATGCACTGGGACCTGAGAGGCCACAGACCTTAGCAATTTGTGGTCTCTGGGCTGGAGCCTTTGCCCTTAAAGAAATAGTGATTAGAACAAAAGCTGCATTAGTTTGATAATTTACATTTTACTTGTGGGGTGTTTAAAATTTTTTAATTATTTATTTATTTATTTTGGTAGAGGGTCACTACACAGCTTGGACTCGTAGTGATCCTCCTGTCTCAGCCAGTCTTGGTGGCCAAAGGCAAAGTGTGCCTGGGGTTCTAGAGCCAGCACGGCATGTAGTAGCAGGGATCAAACCCGGGTCCTTGCACTTGCCAGACAGGCCCTTAGACCTCCAAACTGTCTCCCCAGACTTTTACTTGTGGTTTTATTGATTAATATCTGCTCAGGAGTCAGGGAGATGGCTCAGTAGAATAAGTGCTTGCCTGGCAAGTGCAAGGGCCTGAGTTCAATCCCCGGTTCTGCAAAAGAGAGAGAGAGGGAGAAAGAGAGAGAGAGAGAGAGAGAGAGAGAGAGAGAGAGAGAGAGAGAAATGATTAATATCTGCTCATCCACTCTGCTTCATGAAAGCAGAGACTTTTTGCCTAGCATTTAAAATACTGCTTAAGCCTGTAATCATTTCATTGCTTTTTTCCCCTTTCATTTTATTTCATATTTCCCTGAAAAGGACATTGTCTTCTGTCTCTCCCTTTTCATCTGTGACCAACTCCTCTCATTTGACCACTGTCCTCATGGCATTGCCCCCTCTGAATTGCCTGCAGGCTTGGTGGTAACTATCTCAGGCATAAAAGGCATGTTACAGAATAGCCAAGGCCATGTAGTACCAGTGCTTTTAAGATTTGGGAGTCCTCCGTTTTCTCCAGCATGGGAACCCTTAGACTCTCTGGGAACATCTAGAAGTGTTAACAGCTCCCGTGTTCAGCTCTTTAATTTTAGTTGACACATTTTTATTAGTAAGAGCATACTTCAAGTTGCAAATAAATGTAAGTACAGTAGCCCCTCACTATTTTGCAGTTTGACTGTCATAGACTATTTCATGTGTTTTCAAAAAATATTGTTCTAAATTATTTATTGTGGATTTTTCGCTGTATCTCAGGAGTTTTCAGTACCATACAGTATATGTATGTTGTTAAAATTACATAGGTTTATGAGTTTAGAAAATGATTAAGAGCATTAGAAGTGTTTTTAAAAATGTAGGAAAGGTTCATAAGAGTGTGGGAAGGGTTTATAAAGCCTTAAAATATATACAAATACTAAAATAAATATAATGTTGCTACTTTGCTGATGTTCACTTATCTGGTGGGTATCTGGATCATAACCTCCATGAGAAGTGAAGGACTGTGACATTCTTACATTGTGCTAGAGCTGACTGGTAATTTGAGAAAACACAAGTGAGTGCTGCTATTTGACTTTTATCATGGAGACTTCTTGTCATCACAGATTGTTCTACTAGGCCAACCTCCAGGGCCAAGGGTGCAGCTCAGGGTAGAGCCTTTTCCTTACTTACATCAAACCTGTGTTTGATCCTTAGAACCACAGGAAGCATACAGAGTGTGGTGGGGGTTTATTTGTTGGTTATTTTGTTTAAAAACAAAATAAAGTCAATGAAGAGACAGTATTCACAGAGAAGAAACAGCACAACTCCTAGATCCTGTTTCTTAATCTGGTGTTTAGAGGCAGGTTCTATAATTTCCTTCTACAAAATTTCCTTAACTCTCCAGTAAGTACTATTGAACTATTTTCCAAAGTGAATGACTTCTGGTTTTATATTTTGGTTTGTGTGATTGGCAACCCTATTAGGGTTCTCTGGAGAACCAACCAGTGAAATTGAATAGAATTCTAAGAGGGGCTTTATTAAATTGGTCCACATAGTCAGAGGCTGTATAGCCTCACAGTGGCTTGTGCTTGGAAAGGTGGGCAAATCAGTAGGTGCACTGCTATAAAAGCTGGGGGCCTCGGAATGAGGGGCCGATGACAGAGCCTGGTCTGCAGCTGAGAGCCTGGAAGCGCCTCATAGCATTGTTGTCTGAATCCACATCCAAAGGCAGAAGAAGCTGGAGTTTGATGTCTGTGGGTGATGGCAGCTCCCCCAAAATGTACTTGTTCAAGAAGGAGGGAGCTTTGTGGGAAGGGAGTATCCCCTTTTTCCACTTTTGGTTCCATCAGGGACCCCTGCCTGTCGGGAGGTGCCATCCGCATTTGGGGTTGGTCTTTGCCTCTGAGCTCACTGACTATGTCCCAGTCTTCTCTGAAAACACCCCTCAGGCACACCAAAATCGTGCCTCACCAGTCCAATCAAGTTGACACATGATTAACTGTCACCACAAATAAATTAGAAAACCAGGACAGGCCTCCCTTCTTAGAATGTATACTAAGGGCCTGGCATTTCTTCTTTCAGAAATGCCTGGTGTGAAAGCCAGCACATACTTTCAAGTAACTTGCACGCGCATGTGTGCACGCGCACACACACACACACACACACACACACACACAGTTTCACTAGTAGGAAGCCTGCTTTAAAGCAAAAGCAATGAGATCTTTTTATTCCTCCCAGAACATCATCCAACATGCATACATTGAATGTAGAGCTTAGGATTTACCTAATGGTTTTCAGAGGCCAAATCATGGTGTTAATGGATGCTGCCTCCTAATGCCAGTGATGTGTGGTCCAGTAAATCATTAGAGCTCTTTTCCTGTGGTAATATATTATAGCTATACGTTCAGCTACTGTGGCTCAGGTGACACACTGCTTGAGGGAAACAGTAACTTCTCAAGGCTGTGCCATTCACACTCAGGAGACATGGGTTGGCCTCTTTTGCAGAATCTGTTTGTAACATTGAGAGTTCTGAGAATTTGTGTTTCCCCACCAAGCATCAATGAACCATTCCTCAAATTTATATGATTCCTTTGTTCTAAAGGGCTGTCCCAGCCATTTTACTAGATAGGCTATGTATTCCTGAACAAGGACATCATTTAGACTTCCAGTAAAAGAAGCAGGGTGGATCACTACCTTCAGGGTGAGAGAAAGGATGGACTGAGACTGCATCTTCACAATGGACGGCCCACAGATTGTGCCTACACCAAGTGGCTGGCAGCTAACGATTCCAGCAGGAACCCTCTGATCACCAGTCCTTGCCCAGCTTGGTGTCTTTCAGTAATGATTACTTCACCTGAGCTGCTTTGAGTGATGGGGCTCATGGAGAGTCATGCCCCACATGTCGTGCTCCCACTTGGAAATCCTAAAGCGGGGCCAAGGGCAGAGCCAAGTGGCAGCTCTGCCCCTCTGTGCTCCCAGCCAGCTGCCCTGCCTATCAGCCACGACAGCACATCAGATCCCAGCACAGAAGTCCCTGTGTTGCAGGATGGACAGGCTCTTGGGGAGCAAGGAAGCAGTCATCCTAGGTTGGGGCCATGTGTTGTTTTTCCAAATGAAATGAAATTTTCTTTTTATTTTAATATGTTTAATAATGTATTTACATGCATGAGCACAACATTATGTGTACAAATAAATTTAAACTATATATATATTTGTATTTTTTATTTATTTATTTTTATTTATTTTATTGAGGAACAAATAGCAATAAGACAGTTTCAAGACAAGTTAACAGTTCAGATTCGATAAATTAATACATTACAAACTGTTTTCGTAGTCAATGTTGTTGATCTTTTCAAACAACCAGTTTTTGCTTCCATTGGTTTTTCTATATTTTTTTTTCTGTTCTTCATCTTTATTCTTTCCTTCCTTTGGTTAGTTTTGAGTTTAGTCTGTTCTTTTTCTAGTACCTCAATGTGCCAAGTTTGATTTGTGTGTGTGTGTGTGTGTGTGTGCGTGCAGAACTGGGGATTGAACTCAAGTCCTCGTGCTTGCCAGGGAAGCACTTATTCCGCTGAGCCATCTCCCTGGCCCCTTTCGTAGTGGTTTGGTATCGTACAAGGTGCATACATGATATTATACTTACAGATGTTATTATAGCAGATATCTCTAACCAGTGAATTAAGAGAGTATAGTTGTGTACTTATTTTTTTATACCTGAATTATATTACAGGTTCAATAATTGATACTTTCTACCTTGTTATTTTCCTAGTGGTTGTCCATAGTACTAGAAGCCGACATAATATCTTGTCCAACCACTATTAGTGCAAATCTTGCTTCTCATAGAATTATGCAGAAGCATGGCATATTTATCCTAACTGTACTGTTTATACACACACACACACACACACACACACACACACACACACAGCATGATTCTTCCTTTGTATACCCCTTTTTTTGTCTAGACCTGTCAAACATGGGCATTCCATTGTCATTAAACTAATTTAGGTGCCTGAACTCAGCGACACAATCCAACACAGTCCAGCATTCCACAATAATACTGAGTTATCTGAAGAAGTTGTTGACTCTACCATTTACAGCTCAACTTATTATTATGGCCCCATTTTATATACTTCATTTTTATACTTTTCTGCTTAAGACCAAGATAGAGCAAGACCTATATACTAAAAGATGTAGCTTCTGTTTCTGATGAGGTTAGTGAAGTCCTCTCAGGGTTTATCTTGTAATCCTGTACCTTACTCTGTAGATCCTTTGTCTGTGTCATCCATGTGGATGAGTCACGGCCAATGCTTGACCACTTTGCTCTCTGTAAGAGCCTGAGAGAAAGTTTTCTATCCATGTGACTCTCCCTAGGCACACTACAGATCATTAATCTCTTTCCTCTGTGGCTCCATAATCTCCTTGATCAGAAAATTTGAGGCACAACTGAGTTTCATGATGTTACAGTACAGGTTCTCCTATGTCCTGAGTCTTCGCTGACCTTGAAAGGCTAGGGCCAAAATGTTGGCTGACCTTGTGGCTCTTCTATTTCTCCAATTTTGATCTGTGAACTTAGGTTGTTAACCATCCAGAAGAAAAGCTGGTTAGTACCCTGCAGCATATGCCGTTCAGTTTGCCCTAACTATCTGACTCAATTCTTTTTAGTTGTTGTTGTACATTTCTATTTGTATTTCTTCTTTTGACTTCTTATGCTAGAAGACTATACGATATTTGCATATGTGTGTCTGGTTTATTTCACTTATGAATATATGTTCAAATGGTATCCACTTCAATAGAAATGCTTCAAGTTTATCATTCTTTATATCTGAGTAATACTCCATTATGTAGAAATACCACATCTTTCTCAACCATTCCTCATGTGATGGATATCTTGGTTGTTTCCAAGATTTTGCTATCACAAATTGTGCTGCTTAAAACTAAATTTTATAACAAAATAATTAGAGAATAACACCAGTTACTACGCCGTGTGCCGTGATCTTAGCAGTATGGCCAGAGTGTCACACAGAGTACAATCATAGACAGAAGACCCTGTCTTCCAAAAGGAAGTGAGCAGAGAAGGGCACACAACTTGCTTCTTGTGAACTAAAGGAAGCTGACAGTATCTGAAGCAAATTAACATAGATATGGAAATAGTTTTGAAACAACACAATATGAAATTTGGGGAATCATTTGAACTTCTCCCTACTTCCTAGTTATTTATCTTCTGTCTTGCTCTTTATTTATATCTGCATATATTTTGAGATTCTTACATAAGAAAAACCATGCAGCATTTAAGCCTGTGTGTCTGCCTCATTTCACTTAATGTTATGTTCTTAGGTTGCTTCCATTTGCCTATGGATGCTTGAGTTTATCTTTCTTTGTGGCAAGTGGTTCTCCATTGTGCATAAATGCTGTATTTTCTTTATGGATTTCTCTGTTGATGGACATATGGACTGTTTCTAAGAGTTAACTATTATGAATTGTGCCACTATAAACATAGGTGTGTATGTATCATCATAATGTTATGCTTCTGAGTCTTTAGGGAAATACAAAGACTCAGACTTCTTTCTTTCTTTCTTTCTTTCTTTCTTTCTTTCTTTCTTTCTTTCTTTCTTTCTTTCTTTCTTTCTTTCTTTCTTTCTTTCTTTCTTTCTATGTATTTAGTACAAGGTCTACAGGGTCTCACAACCCAGCTTGGACTTGTAGTGATTCTCCTGTTTTCAGCCTCCTAAGTGCTGGATTACAAGTGCATGTCACCACACCCAGTTTCAATTGCAGTCTCAGCACACCCTGGGGGCTGGGCTGGCACAGCATACCGAGGATTGAATCCTGGCCCTGGCCTGGCTAAGCAGGCACTTTAGTCCACTCAGCTACCTGTCTGGCCCAGGTGAAATTTCTATTTTTACTTTTTTTTTTTTAATCTAAACACTGATTTCCACAGTGGTTGTATGAGTCTACCTTCCTATCATGTGGTAGAGTTCCTTTTTCCCCCTACATCTTTGCAAGCTTTTGACCTTATGTTTTTGGCTCTTGGTGTTGGAGGTAAAAACAAATAAATAAACAAAAAGACAATAATAAAATTGAAAAGACAGCCCTTTCCACAAAGGTTAGCTGACATTTTTTGTTTCAAGAATCCCAGATACTCTCTATCAAGCCTGGCCCCCACAAAGCCACCAGCAGTCTGATCCTGTAGTCAGTGAGCCAGTGGCTACTGACTTAGTCCCTGTGTGTTGCTGTAAGGGAGTGCCACAGGCCAGGCAACTTGTACAAGGCAACATTTCTTCCTCAAGTTTCCAGAGGCTGAGAAACCTGATGTCAAGGTGCCAGCAACCAGCACAGGCATCCATGCCCTGTCTTTCTGTGGGCTGGGAGGAGAGCAGAATATAGTATTAGTGTTTGTCTAGAGGATCAGCATCATGATAACACACCCATGTATCTAGGAGGGCTGACAGGAACAGAAGTAGGAGAGTCCCGGGAGCTAGCTGCTCGACTGGGGTGGCAGGGTCCAGAGCAGCTCTCTGTATCCCAGGGAGCCCAGGATCCAGGTGCAGCTGCAGACTGATGGCTGGATGCTATCTGTGGAGCCCCAGCTGCCAATCTGCCTGCAGACAGCCCGTACTGAAGCTGAAGAGACCGAAGCACAACCTCCAAAAGCCACAGCCAAGACCCGCGCTCTTCAAACCAAAGGGGCTGCGGCCTCCCCCTTTCCCTGTTTCTCTGTCCAAGCCAGAAGCCCGTCCACTGATTGTGGACCTTCCCTCTTCAGCTGCGGTCCCGGTCACAGGCCACAGGCACACTGACCCTTAGCTACCAGTTAAGTGGTTTTTAATCAAGTCAAGCTGAGATATCACAGTTAAAGATCACAGGGAGGCTGAATTAATACTTATTTTTGTGCATCTCACTCTTGTTATAACAGAGACACTCTTATAGTAATAGCAGAATCTACTCATGAGGGCAGGTTGAGCCTCTTAGGATGACCAAAGAAGGTCCTGCTTTTTTTGAACCTAGGGCTTTCAGACTGAGTAATTACATTCCCGATTGTTTTTACTTTCTAAAACTTTTGATACTGGGTCTTGTGAAGTCTCTAAGTTGCCCAGGCTGGGCATGAATGCTTGATCCTCTTGCCTCGGCCTCTCAGAGTTGTTAGGAGTACAGATGTGTAGATGTATCCCACTTCATAACTCAGTTGCACTGAAAGTTATGTTTTCAATCCTTTGGGGGATGCATTTATACCATAGTAGATACCTTTTAAAAATTACTCTACTTGGGTTAGTTTAGAAACCTGCCTGGGGGGGGGGGGCAGGGAGATAGCTCAGTAGAATAGGCACTAAGTGCAAGGTCCTGAGTTCAATTTCTGGTACCTCAAAAAAAAAAAAAAAAAAAAGAAAAAAAGAAAGAAACCTGCCTGGTCTTATGGGAACAACTTGGGGGAATAGTCCTATTTGTTATATTTGTGACACTAACACAAATAACAAAATTTTCTATAATTTTTCTAGTCTGATGCAGCTTCTGTTTTACTTCTTTAGAAGTCTCTCCAAGCTTTCTCCTTTGCATAAAATTTTAATTATTCTTTCAATATTAATTATTATGCAATTTATACTTAATTACATAGGTATAATATTAACTTTGATTTTATTCAAAAATGATACATGTATGTACACATTATAAAAATTCAAAATAATACAGACCTAGAAAGCTATGAGTGAAAGTCTGCTATTACCTCACCCAAATCTTTGTTTCTGTTATTTTTTTTCAACTATGAAATCCTCCGCAAGTATTGCCTGTGACTTCTTTTTATTTACTTAGTATATCTTTAGGGACTTCATCAGTCCCTAGAGTGAATGCTACAATCTGCCTTTCTTCACTTAGGAATTTCTTGTGTATGTCTTCTAGTCACCCAATTCTTTTCGTGCTTGTCATGTTGAGCAGTGGGTCGGAGGTGCAGGAGTAAGACCCAGCTGCCTACTCCTCTGCACACAGCGTCATCCTAAGCGTCCGGAGCATGGACATCAGGTTGGTAGTGCACTGAGGGTTCTGGTTCCAGGTCTGGTTCCGGTTTCTGAGCAGGGAGTCAGCCCCCTCCTCCGAGCTGGATCCTGACGCAAGCCCCTCCTACTTCTTTCTGGAAGGGAAAGCCAAGCTGCTTGCAAACCTGAAACTGAACTGCATATGTTGCAGGATAATAATCAGCTTCTCTTCTGGATGGTTAACAACCTAAGTTTGCAGATCAAAAATTGCAGAAAAGGAAGGGTTGCAAGGAAAGCCAACATTTTGGCCCTAGCCTTTCAAGGTCAGTGAAGACTCAGGACATAGGAGAACCTGTACTGTAATATCATGTAACTCAGTTGTGCCCCAAATTTTCTGATCAAGGAGATTATGGAGCCACAGAAGAATGGGATTGATGATGTATAGTGCACCTAAGGAGAGTCACATGGAGAGAAAACTTTCTCCCAGGGTTTCACAGAGAGCAAACTGGTCAAGCAAGGGCAGTGAGTCATCCACAAGGCTGACACTGGCAAAGGATCTACAAAGTATGGTACAGGGTTACAGGATAAATACTGAGGGTACATGACTGATCTTATCAGATATAAAAGTTACATTTCTTGTTATATAGGTCTCACTTTATCTTGGTCTTAACCATCCAGCAGAAAAGTATAAAAACGAGGTCTATAAAATAAAGCCTTAATAAAATGCTGAGCTGTAAATGGCTAGAGTCAACAACTTCTTCAGATAACCCACTATTATTGTGGACTGCTGGACTGTGTTGGAGTGTTTCATTGAATTCAAGCACCTATGGTAATTGAATGACAATGCAGTGCCCATCTCTGACAGGACTAAACAAGGAATGGGGATACAAAGGAAGGACCATTCTGTGTTTGTATGGACAATACAGTTAGGATGGGTATGCAGTACTTTCACATGGTTCTATGGGAGGAAAGATTTACACTAATAGTGTTTAGTCAGGATGTCCTGTCTGCTTCTTGTACTATGGATGACCACTGGGAGGATGGCAGTGTAAAAAGTATTAATTATTGAAACTGTACCATAATTCAACTTTAAATAAAAGGAAGGATCAGTATGCAGCTACACTCTCTTAATTCACTGAATGGAGCATCTGCTCTAGTAGTGTTTGTAAATGGAATGTTGTGTATGCACCTTGTGCAACAAAAAACCACTATAAGAGCGATATGCAATGTATTGATTGTTGAATTTGTTCTACTAGTTTGATTTGGAACTGTCTCATTGCTGTTTGTACTTCAAAAAAGTTATGGAAAATAAAAAAAGAAAAACCTGAGACTGATGATTGGGTGTTCAGAGACAGTCACACTGCTGTGGGTTGCCTGCTTCTGTACTTCTTATCACAGGAAAAAAGTCAGTGTCTTTCAATGTCGTCACCATTGTCGGGCTCTGCTGTGACTGCTGCACTCCCTGGTTTGCTCTTTCACCCAGCCGACTTAGTTCCAGTCCTTGACTGTAGGGTGCAGAGCTTGGTCTTCACAACTTTAAGTAGCATTTATGGGGATACTTATTATACATGTGCATGTGCCTTGAAAGTCCCATGTCTTTTCAGGTGGTGTTCATAGTCCTTCAGAGTAGATACTTTCCTCATCTTGCAGGTGAAGAAGCCAGAGCACAGGGATGAAGTAACCTGCTTGACAGCAACCATGCAGTAGACTCCAAAACCTCTCTGCCACCCTCTGAGCTGCTAGGGAAAGGGAAATCTGAAACACTTCTTTTCTTGGAGAAGCCAGAAAATGCCATCAACTAGCACCCAGTTCTTACAACCACACTATACACGTGTATGTATGCATGCTTGTATGTTTGATCCCTAAGTACTTTTACTTGAGTTTCAGAAAGACCAAGACTTTAATGCAATGAACAGAGCCCAACATGTACTGGGCACTGTGTTCAAGGGCTTCCTTACGGCCAAGGTGGTAGGTGGCCTGAGGCAGGATTTAGTTGCAAGGATAGTAGTCTTTGCTAGAACTAAGGCAGTTGGGAAGGCTAGTTTCATTCACCAACCTTCTGGCAGTAGAATGTTCCAGATGGACCAATTTCTATAAAATTCTCTTGAAGAATCCCAGGGTTTAGGTTCTGGGGAAGAGAAAAAGGAAATTGACAAAAAAGACAGCCTGAAAAGTCCATTTTTCAGTCTCCTCAGCTCAGGTCCAAAGTATATTTGATTTTCCCAAGCATGAAGGAGAAAGTGTGAAACAGTAATCTTTGCCATGTGATTGAACCAGAGGTGTTAACAGAGAGCCCTTGAGGGAGTAGTGGTGGAGAGCAGACTCTGGAGCAGGGCCTGCAGCACCTGCTCCACGGAGGGTCAGATCTGCACATCCTGGTGCTTGGATGGCACCACTGTGCAATTCCAGCTGTCCTTACACTGTCACCTGAGCCTGCTGGAGCTATTCAGGGGTGTGAAGAATGCTCATGGGGTAGAACTACTGCATCTGGAGCATGTTCCTCTTGACTGTATCGGTCTCCTGTTCCTTCTTGGTCCCCCAAGTATATGTATGGCTGAAATTGAAATGATTAATATTTCCTGGTGATGTGCCTTCAGCAGAGTTCTCAGTGTACCTAGTAATTTCTAAGGAAACACTTATGAGTACTACAGTGATGTGACTGGAAGCCAAAGGGGGTACTTTAAAATATTAATTGTAGGGCTGACCAGATAACTCAGTGAACTAAAGCACCTGATTAGGCAAAGAGCAGTGGCCAGGGATCAAACTGCCAAGCTGGCCCCGCACCTGGGATCCACTGAAACTGGGTGTGGTGGTGCACACCTGTAATTCCAGTGCTTGGAAGGCTGAAAAGAGGAGAATCACTACAAGTCCTGTCTGTGTAGTGAGACCCTGTGGACCTTATACTAAATACCTAAATACTCTGTCTGTCTGTCTGTCTGTCTGTCTGTCTGTCTGTCTGTCTGTCTATCTATCTATCTATCTATCTATCTATCTATCTATCTATCTATCTATCTATCTATCTATCTGTCTATCTATCTATCCATAATGTAAAGGGGAAGAAGGACCACCACAAACTGATATTCCCATCCCCACTGAGAAGGGAAACAGGACCAGAGGAAAGCCCACAAGATTTTCACATTGCATGTGTGTCTTTTTCTTTACAGTGAGTCTATGCTAATTTTTTACTTTTCTAATTAGATTTTTATTTGGTAAAAAGAGATAGCAAACCCACATAGCGCATATTAAATGTGATTCTTTTTTTAACCTTATTTTTTAAAAATTTATTTATTTATTACGGTGTCTCACTGCACATCACGGACTCTATTTTTTGTGGGGGGGCGGGGTCAACTCAGCCCGCCCTGGGGGAGGGGCTGGCGCGGCATGTGGTGCTGGGGATCAAACCACGGTTCCTGAGAGCTTGCCTAAGCTCGCCAAACCAGGCGCTGTAGACCACTGAGCTATCTTGCCAGCCCTTAAATGTGATTCTTGAATTCAGTTATTTGATACTATAGGTTTCTCATTAATCTTTTATTTAAAAGAATAATCCAGCATAGTGTCACATGTTGAAAAAATTTTAAATGAGAAGATGGTTTGGCATTGGAATCTCTTTCTAAGGTGGAGGCTGCTGGCACTGGGCATAGGCGGGAAATGCTTTGCAAACAGGGGTTGACCGGTTAGTGACTGCTTGGTGCCTGAGAACAACAGCTAGCTTGTGCCAGGTACCGTTACTAATTCCTTTTTATCTCCTGCTTTCATTTTGCAAATGCACTTTTGTTTGGTCTCTGGAATGCTATGAATATGTTCTTGCCACAGTTGGAACCTGAGTTAAAAATAATTTTTCTTCATGATAATTTTTGTGGGGATTGATTTAGAAGTTAATGGAACAGTGAGAGGTTGAAAGACAAGAATTTAAGCAATTGCCAGTGGGGTGTCCTTCTGATTTATGTCCAGTGTCTCCACTTCTAGGCTGTGCTTGGAACACAGATATCTTTGGTGAGGATGGGGTGCTCTCTCTCTCTCTCTCTCTCTCTCTCTCTCTCTCTCTCTCTCTCTCTCTCTCTCTCTCTCTCTCTCTCTCTCTGTATATGTATCTACTGAGGCCCACTGTGGGTTAAGAGACTTACAGAGTCCCTTTCCATTCTACATGAGAATTGTCCCTTCAGTTATCTTTCTCTAAAAAAGTTAGTTTAAGGGCCAGCAAGATAGCTCAGTGGACTAAAGTGCCTGCTTAGGCAAGCACAGGGACTGTGATTTGATACCAAGCACCACATGCCATGCTGGCCCTGCCACCAGGCTCATTGAGCTGGCCACTGAGTCCAGGCGTGGTGGCGCACACCTGAAATCCCAGTGCTCCTGCCCTATGCCTGCCCAGCCAGAGCAACTGGCCTAAGACAGCAGGGCCAACTCTACCATCTTCCTTGATCCCACCCCAGTGCGGCCCGCTCAGGTGGCCTCCTGGATCCTGCCCCTAAGCCCTTTCAGTGAGTGGGAATTTGCACGATTCGCCCAGTTTCCCAGATCAGTAGTGTGTGGTGAGTCTCAGAGAGAGCCTTTGGCTTCTTCCCACGTGCCCGCTACCCGGATCTGTGCCCCCAAGCCCTACAAGTGAGCGACCAGCCTGAAACCTGAGGGCCCACTCAACAGCAACTCCCTGGATCCCCTGCTCTAAAGCCTGCTGAGCAAGTGGGAATTTCCACAACTCCCTGGGCATCAAAGTTTGATGAGTTTGTGGTGAGTCTGAGGGAGAGCCTTTGGCTTCTCCCTGTGTGCTCTGCACCATCCAGAGCCTCAGGCCCCAAGACATCCTGGCCAGAGACCTGCCTGAGACACCCCAGACAGACCTACCTGGAAACTCCCTGTAGCCACTGCCCCCAAGCTCACCACAGGAGCGAGAACTTTTGGTGACTCTCCTGGCACTAGATCCACCCCCAACCAGCCTGATGAGAGTGAAGGAGAGCTTCTGCACCGTCCAGTGCTCTCCTAACCAGGGACCCAACAGAGGGGAATCACAGGGGCTGCAGCAAAAAGGCACTGAACACAACAGCTAGATCCAGGCCAGGCAAAATTGGATAATCTCAAACTTAGTAGACTGGCACCCAAATCTTGCTACACACTAAGGCTATAGCTACACCAAAGGTCAGAGGTCAGTACTAAACAAAATGATAAAGACAAGGAGAAAAATACAGTCTCAGGTCTTGAGTCCACCAATAAGTGCAGAGGACACTAGTTCAGATGAAATGAATGAATGAACAGAGATGGAAGCAAAGGAAAAACACCAGAAAGGTATAGAGGAACTCAGACAAGAATTAATTCCTGAAATAAAAAAAAAAGAAATATGTGAATACATAGCATCTGAGGTAATGAATCAAATCCAGAAACATCTGAGGGAAACTCAATGCTCACTCAGAACAAGTACAGAGAATACTATTCCAGCTGAAACGTATGAACGAACAGTGTCAGAAACAAAGAAACAACAGCAAAAAGGTCATGGGGAAATCAAAGCAGAAATAATTTCCAAAATCAAAAAAGAATAGAAACAATACCATTTACAATAGCACTACCGAAAATGAAATACCTTGGGATTCACTTAACCAAGGAAGTCAAAGATCTTTTCACAGAAAATTACAATACTCTAAGAAAAGAGATTATAGAGGATTTCAGAAAATGGAAAGATATTCCATGCTCCTGGATAGGAAGAACCAACATCGTGAAAATGGCCATACTCCCAAAATTGCTGTACAGATTTAATGCAATCCCTATCAAACTGCCACCAAAATACTTCTCAGACATAGAGAAATCATTCCTAAAATTTATTTGGAACCACAAATGACCTACAATAGCCAAGGCAGTCTTGGCCAATAAAGACAAGGCAGGAAGCATCACAATTCCTTACTTGAAATTATACTACAAAGCCACTGTGATAAAATCAACATGGTATTGGCAACAAAATAGACCTGAGGATCAGTGGAATAGACTAGAAGATGCAGAGACATCTACAATCACACTCAGCCATCTGATCTTCGACAAAGGGGCTACACAAGCTCACTGGAAGAAAGATAGCCTTTTTAACAAATGGTGCTGGAAAACTTGGCTTTCTACATGCTGAAAACTAAAACTTGAGCCAGCTCTATCACCATGCACTAAGTTAAAGTCAAAATGGATTAAAGATCTAAACATTAAAACAGAAACACTCAATCTCCTGGAAGAGAAAGTAGGAGGAACTCTTGAAGACATAGGGGTGGGTAAAGAGTTCATGAACAAACACATATTCACACGGGAAGCACTTGAAAGAATCAACAACTGGGATCAACTCTTCTTAAGGAGCTTCTTCATGTCAAGAGAAATTGTCAACAGAGTGAAAAGACAACCCACAAATTTTGAAAAAATCCTAACTAATAAGCAATCAGACAAAGGTTTGCTGTCTAGAATATAT
>PVKA01046039.1:0-15170 GCA_004027165.1 Ctenomys sociabilis | reverse complement strand
TTTTTTTTTGTCTTTTTGAGACAGGGTCTCACTATGCAGTTCAGGCTGGCCTTAAGCTCACTTTGTAGCTCAGGCTGGTCTCGAACTCACAACAATCCTCCTGCCTCAGCCTTCCGAGTGCTGGGGAAACAGAACAATCTTACAGATCCACATCATACCAGTGTAGCATAGATTCCCATAAAGGAAACTATGAAAGATGCTGTGGGCTGCCGGTGAAAGTCTCAGAAAGGATAAAGTTGAAAGAGAAGATCTATCACCAATGCTCGTCCTGATATCATTGAAGGTTTGTTTGCAGCCAATGAGTGGTAGAAAATTTTTCTGGATACCCCAAAGCAAATCTGCTATAGGTATCAGGCATGTAGGCAGCAGTCTTCCAGTGCTCATGCAAGACAAAGATGGCAGGAAGACGGAGTCAGTGGGTCAAAACCCATAGTCTCCTTCAGCACAGATAGAACACAGGGAAATACATTTTTGGAGGCATGGGTGAGCTATTGCTGTGTTTACACATCTGGACCTCGTGCAGTACAGCGGGAGCTTTTCTACGATTCCTGCCAAGGTGACATGAGGGCAGGTCCATGACTCCAAGATCCTGAGGGTCTATACTCTGGGCTTGTAGGGGGAAAACTGTTCTCTGACCACACATATTGCTGATAATCTGAGCAACTGAAGCAAGGGCAAGCAAAAGCAGCACTTGGGATCCAGAAAAGTAAAACCTCAGGCATCTTCCAACTAACTTCCAGCAACTTCTACTAAAACAGTTTAAAATCATATTCACTATAAAGGAAAACAAATACATATTCACAGAGCCAAACTGATTGCCTCAAATTAGATATACTTATGGAAACTTAAATCAGATACTGAATGGAAACTTATCAGTATCGAACTGATAAGTGAATGGATCATATAAAGACAAGATCTAAACTATATTTAAGGAAACTCTTTGCAAAGTTTTATTTTTTATTTTATTTTTTAAAGTTTTTATGTATTTAGTACAGGGTCTCACTATACAGATTGGACTCATAGTGATACTCCTTTTTCAGTCTCCCAAGCACTGGTGTTATAGACCTGTGCCACCATGCCCAGTGTCATTTGTCATCTCAATGCACCCAAAGGTCAAGGCTGGAGCAGCATGTCGGGAATCGAACCCCAACCACTGTGCTCTGCCTAAGCAGGGGCTTTAGTCTGCTGAGCTATATGACTGTCCCTGTAAAGTTCTCATTTGCGTAATATAAACAATATTATCTTACTTTTATCAATATCAAATAAATACATATTGAAGTGTGTTTGTATTATCTCCTAAGTACAGGCATAATACCTCTGTATAGGTATACTCCCTTCTGGAAGTTCTCACTGTTTTCCAACAGCACACCTTAGAATTATTCATTTTAACATTCTGAACACAGCAGATATTATAATGAAAATATAAGTAATTTAATTTCTAAGATTGTAAGAAAATTAGCAAACTTCTCTATTTAACTACCCACAGGAAACTAGTACTTAGTAAATGTGCAAAAGCACTTCAGTAATTTGGAGTAAAATGACTAAAATATACTACTTAATTTGTACTCTATTTTCTATTCACATTTTACTGGACTGAAGCAATACAATTAAATTTCAGTATTTTTTTCTCCATTTTGCTCTCCCAAGGTATGTTGAATATTTAAAGTAGAAAATGTGCTATTGATTTTCTCTTTTTTCATGAAAATGTCTCTGGTTTTATTAAGTTGATGAAATTATTTCTCAACAGAACCTACATTGCTAACTTAAATTACTTAGTAATGCAACCTAATGTCCCATGCAATGATGTTATACCTGTATTTGTGTCAAATCCAGTTATGAAGACTTGATTTGTGTGTTGTAAAAGAAATTATTTCCACTTTCTCTACCATGCAAGCAGATCAATTTTCTTATTAGCCTTTTCCATGACTTCTGATTGCTTTAAGCTTATGTTTTGCATATTACTTCATTTCCTTGCCAAATTTGGCCTTAATTTCTGTAAATAGTTTGAGTACATTTCAAGAGATTTTATTTGGGTTGACAGGTGAATTACATACATTAGTAATAGTATAATATTGTTCATTTTTCCTTGAATATTAATTGTTCATATTGCATCATAATAAATTTGTTTTAAGAGCATTTTGCTTAATGCTTTTAGTCTTTTCTTTATTTCAGCAACATTTAGGACAGAAAGAAATCGAGGAGATAAACCACAAGACAGGCAACAATAGAAGACGAAAGAAGAGGGAGGTAGGGCTCATTTTAGAAGCCAAGTTTGCATAAAAGATTCGAAGAAGACCTCTTTAGGCTTGTGCTGTGACAGAAGGAGTTGCAAGGTGGTACATAATTTTCCCACAAATCCTTTGTTCTATAATGTGTTTGATGCACAAATAAATGCGTGAGCTGAAAGTTTGCAGAATGGAGTTTGTGTGTATGCAAAGGGGACTATGAAGTGACAATGCTGATGTGTATAAAATCAAACTTGCTGGAGATAATGGGCCCTGTTAGGAAGATATGCTCAGAAAAAGGGTTTTGAGAATCTCATAGGCTTCTATGACTGTGAGGCTTTTCATTATCTGCATATAATAACCATTCACCAAGCGCACATTAAACGTGTCTCATAAGAAAATGTTCTCTATTAGGAAAGTTGATTCTGTTTCAGCAGTGAAAAAATTGAAATAATATTTACATGATGGAAAAGAGGAAACAGCAGCCTGGTGACATTTGCCTTCATACTGTGAGCCTTCAAGAAGTTGCTGCTCAGGATGGTGAGAAAATATTTCTTATCTGCTTTCCACTTGCATAAAAACACGAAAAATCTACCTAACAAGTTTCTTTCTTCAGTCTTTCTCTATCTGTATGTACACAATTTTGTAACCCAGACCTCAGAAAACTTGATAAGACCAAACTGTTTCTAGTTTAAATCCCCAAAGTACATAATTTGTGAAATTGCTATTTTTGTTTTCTCCTCCAAGAAAAATCTTGAATATTCTCAGTGAGTAATCAGGACTACAGCAAGGTCATAAAGATTTTGCTTATAGTGCTATGTATTTTAGGACCGGTGAATCCAATATGTGGTATTGTCTCAGAGAAATCTGTTCTATTAAAAAGCAAGTGATTAAAAGCATAAAGTACCAAAACTTTCCCATCTTAATCTGGGCTCTATTGTTCTCAAATGAAACAGTCCCTTTTCATTTCTTTTTCATTCTTCCTTTTTTATTTTCAGATACGGACAAAAACAAGAAATCTAAATTCAAGTTGTATATTTTTTGGCATGCAAGACATTGTGACCCAGTTACTACTTGGAAACAACATTCTGAACCTGACTCCATGTCTATCCATTCAAGGCAAGACAACTATACTCTTTTGCAAGGCAAAGCCTGAATCAGTCTTGGGCTTCAGACATCTGTTCAGGTTGGAGAAATAGACTATTGATTTTATAGGAACTAGATTGCCTCTTTGGCTAAAGAAGGTCCCAGCTGCATCTGCAGCAGAAACCAAACCTACAACTAAGGAACCCCAAACTTCTCCAGGTTATTGAGATGTATGGTGACTTTCTCACAGTTATAAAATTTTATCTAAAGTGATCACATTCTTTGTCATTTGAGCAAAGACTATGGAAGGTCTACTACTAATCTTTAAACTGGAAAACATAAGAAAGCTATGTTTAAATGTGTGTCTCTTGAGTTAAGTTTACCAGAAAAAGGCTCTTCTACGGATAGGTACATCTTTAAGATTTTTTTGAAATTCCTCACTTCAGAGTGCCAGAAAGCTATTGAGTTCTGATGATATTTTTCTGCTTCTTATTGAGAGAATTTTCACACAATGATAAGAAAACTCAATGGTTTGACTTTTTTCTATTATTTTTACATAAGTTTACACTGGTGTATTTGGTTTATTTGGTATATTGTCTTAGATTGAGGCACTCTGTATGGAAATATTGGACAAATATGTGATGTACGATGTTATACAAGTCTACTCTGATGATGTTCCTAGAGAGTGTTTACCTTTCCTCCTCTTTACAGTCTTCTTTTTCTCTAGTGTTTTTGGAAATGAAAGTTGTACTACAGTGGTTTTCAGTTTTCAGTTAGATGCTTTTCCTTTGAGTTTTACCTTCTTCCCCAAACTCCATAATGGGTGTGAGTTTCTATCTTCCCTCCATTTCTTAGATACTGGGGAATGTCAAACCCACCTTGTTGAGACAGAGCCACACTTTCAGAAATTCCATGAGGATTGGCAGTTCTGGTACAGCATGGATTGTTATGTTTTCGTTATCTTGTCCTGCACTTTTCTACTCAGCACAGCAGCATATAGTTTCATGATGATATTATCTGCATTGAAATTGTACAGCAAAGTGAAATAAATCAGCGTGTTCTTAAATTTTCTGCTAGAATTTTGACCCCTTATCTACACAGCTCACTGGGAAAGTATTTTGCTGTTACTTCTTGCAGTTCATCTTTACATAACATTACATCTTCACATAGAGATTTACCTAGTCTTAGGGTCAGCCAGATAGCTCAGCCAACTAAAGGACATGCTTTGGCAGAGAGCAGCAGCTGGGGCTCAATTCCTGCATGGAACGCCAGCTGAGCCAATGAGGCATGCTGAGACAGAGATTGAGACTGTGTGCGATGGAGCCTGCCTATAATCCCAGCGTTTGGAAGGCTGAAAATAGGAGAATCACTAGGAGTCTGATCTGTGTAGTGGGACTCTGTACCCTCTACACACTGTCCTAAATACATAAAAAAAGACCTAGTCTTCATTTTCAATGGTGTATGTGCATGCTAAAGTACTGAACCTGGTGAGTGAAAGAAGTTTTATACAAATAAGAGAGAGAGAGAAGCAGCAAGGTTGCATATCCCCTTAACAGTTGATATCTAAAGTACAATATTAAAGAAATAACCCTACATTGAAGTATATACACATTAAAAAATTTGCATCATTCCCCTCTTTGTTGGAAATTCTATCAAATACATGTAAGTAATAATGGATGAGTAGTCTTTTGGCACAATTTCCTTAGAGTTATAAATCAGAATGTTTTCTGCAGAAAAACAGAATCCATTGAGTGCTTATGGAGACATATTGAAAGTAATTTGTTATGAGGCTTTATTAGCAATTTGATAGTCTGAGAAGTCTCATAGTGTTTTGTCTGCTAGATGAAAGTCTAATAAGTACTTCCTATATAAATCTAGACTTAAGAAATAAGAAAAAAGCGAATGTGTGTGTGTATGTGTGTGTGTTCTTAAATCTTCTGTTAGAATTTTGATATATTTGTGTGACATAGAATTTAACAACTATTTTTCAGAGCTCCCTTCCAATTGGGTCATTTTTTAAGTCAAAACTCCAAGTTAAGTAACAGGTGCATTGAAATTAGTCTTTATTTGAAGTGAAGAAAAATGCCTGATTACTAACACAAATGAAAGACTATTTTCTGTAAAACCTTGTACAACTCGACCTTAAGGGGCTAATTCTTTGCTTTGTTTCACATTTTCTGGGGACAGGACGATTTGAGTAATCCTTTGGGTCCCACCTTGCTTCTTTTCTCTTCCCTTTTATGGGAGAAAAAGATATTTGAATGATCCTTCTGAGAGGAAGAACTAACCTTGTTAGTTAATTCCTTCACCCCCTGCATTACTCTGAAATATGCCCCATAGTGAGCAGGCACACTTTTTCTGCATAGAGTGCCATGTTTTCTAGGAGAAGGATTTGAAGGGAAGGCTAATGATTTTACAGCTGTATGCATGTCTGGATAGTGAACATTCCTGTCAAGCTATAGGAATACCAAGCCCACTTTCATAACTGAACAAATCCTAAGATCCAGTGTCTATTACCATAAATGCAGTACGTTGAACTCTATCTGGGTGATTAGAATGCCAGCCTACACAGGTTTCCCAAATATTGAAGAATTCAGGATGAAGATTAAACAGGTTTGACTATAAAATGCTAACCATCTTTCTCACTTAGTCCTCATGTGCTCCTTAAGTCTGTTAAAAACATAATTTCTCTTTTCTAATATCTGAAAAAATATTTATGTAAATTCATGTGTTTTATACCATAAAAGAGCAAATTGAGACCTAATGCATTACTTTTCATGCTGTGTGTATGAGTAAGAGCTTAATGAGAACAGAAACAAGACTATATATACATATTTTGTGTGTGTGTGTGTGTGTGTGTGTGTGTGTGTGTGTGTGTGTAAGCACAGGCAACTGCTGAAGCTGAGTGATTGCTCTTACCTTAGTATTTTATATGTTTGAGGTTACCAAATAGGTATTTTATACTAATGACACTTTTGTGGCAACTTTGTGGAAGATTTAGATTAACATTTTAAAACTTGTGCTGTATAAACTACCGAGATACATGAGGAGAAAAAAATCAAGTAAGACCCCATGAAAGACCAAGTAATCCTTTAGAATGATTATCTCAGAAAATGTTATAAGAAATTTTGTGTGCAGGTCAGGTCACTAGCTAGTCTCAAACTAGGAATTTGGATTCACTTCATCACAGCAACAGAAGAGGCTCAGGCAAGCCCAGGAAGAGGACCGAAGAGGCACAGAGAAAGCACGATGGCACTTGCAGGATGGGGCTGCTCTCATAATTCAGCCCCAGATAACTCAAACAAGCACCTTGCAAATGACAGTTTGCAGGTGACTCAGCAGGAATGAAAATGAAGGAGACACAGGAGCCCGCTAGAAACTCCCCTGATGAGACTTGAAATGAATATTCTGGAACTGTAATTCACTTCTCTCTTTGTTTCAGGAGCTGAGGCTTCCATTTTAAAACAAGGATACATTGCAAACTGATGTTCTCCAAAACTGTAACTGACTTTTATGGTAATAGAATTTATAATATTTTGCTTTTAAAATGCCACTGAGAGTGTCTGTACTGATGTCTTACTTAGAAAGACCTCATTCTTTAATAATGTCCTTTATTTGGTAAATTTTTCATGACTACCACATGGAGTAATATTTTAAAATCATCTGATTATGTGTTAACCTGGATCTTTGAATGAAAAAAATCATATTCAAAGAAACATTGAAATTATAATAAACTTATTTGAAATACACTTAAAGAGAACAGAGCAGAACTCGAGGTATGGGCTTCAGACTGAAACAGAAGTTGCCAAGAAAATGAATTGTACAAATGGTGGGCTATGAAAAATAAGTGAACTGGTCACTTTCCTTATGCTTCTGAATCTGTAAAGTAAGAATAATATTAGTATTAGCTTCATAAATTCATGTGAACATAAATAAATTATAATCAAACATTCTTGAGAGGCATCTAATGATAAAGTACCAGTGCAAATGCATCTTACGATTTAGCTCTATCTTCACCACAACTATTTGGGATTTATTCTCTTCTTTCCTGCCTTGACTGCATTTTTATGCATTGAAACTGTCTTTCCCGTACCACATATTCTCAAAGCATGACTATGAGCTCAAAGCATTTTCCTAAGATGATCCAAGGTCTCTTATCTGTCTCTCTCTCCCTCTCTCTCTCTCCCTCTCTCTCTCTCATATACATATGATATGGATGTGCATTAATAAGCAAGATGCTAACAACTATGTAAACCCAATTATAGCCATCATTGTTAAGCCTGATGCATTTTACTGTTTATCTTATTTACCTCAGTCCATTGTACCTGCTATCAAAGAGAATTCACATAAATTGAGTCTAGAAGAATAAAATGACTTCATTTGTCACAAATCAGTCCCTCCAGCCCCTATATGTTTTCTAGTAATGTGACATCTCAACTATTCTTATGGTCTTCTTAGCACACTTCCTGGGTACAGTGCTTATTCTCTCTCATCAGTACCTATTTCAACATTGATGATGCATGAAAATTGTCGTTTAAATGCCCAGATACAATGGTGTCTATGTGTTGCATAATATGTTACATCCCTCTTTGGACACATAATAAAACATTTGAAATAATATATACAATACTGCCAGATCAAGGTTTTGCTGAATATATGATATTTTGTGCTTTATCTAATATTTTCAGTACTTTGAACATAATCTGACTCATCCATTTTTTCAGGTTGAACATCTTTCTGTATTTTCTGAAGACCTTGGCTCCCAATTTGCTTCTGACTAGAATGCCGCAACTTAGAAAACTGACAGTCAACTCTCAGGTTAAAAGAATTGTTTACTCCTCCCTTGCCCTACTCAAAATGCATTTTTTTCTATGTCTCAACATATAAGAAACTTTTGTCTAGTGTTTTTTATAATTTGATCAACAATAAATTATGTGATGGCAGGGAGAATGTTGGGGTTTTTTGCTTTTTCATCTTGCAAGACAAGCTCTCTGCACTTCTTACAAGTGGTCTATAACTGTTGAAGCAATTGAAAGTTTAAATAAATAAGACACAGCAATATACCTCTTTTCCCTCCTAGAGGCTAGAGAATTGTTTTTGAGCTGGGGAGAGAGAGAGAGAGAGAGGAGAGAGAGACAGAGAGACAGAGAGACAGAGAGAGACAGAGAGAGAGACAAAGAGAGAGAGACAGAGATAGTCAGAGAGAGAGAGAGAGAAATAAGAAGAGGATGAGGAGAAAAAGAAAGAAAGATGGAAAAAAAAGATTAAAACAGAAGTTAAATATGTATATAGAAGACAATAGTAATGAATGGGAGTCTGAAATCTCAGGGTAAGAACTGCTTTAGAGTCAGGGTGGCAGAAGGCCAAAGAGGAGTTCATATTTCCCTTACCATCTATTTTCCATTCTATAGTAAGATCAACTTCTCAGCATAGTAATATCGCTGCTATCATTTATAGTTTCATTAACAGGATCCTTCTTATACATAATGTACCTGTGAAAACCACTTCATTTAAGCCTAATCAGCCTGGGAAGGAAGCATATTTATGGTTTCCCTTTATGACATGATGTGGTGAAAAAAAGAGGCCACAAATTTTTCTGCCCAAAAGGATGTGTAAAAGACTAGAGATGCAAACTCAGAAGATTTGACCCCAGGACCTCTGCACTTAGCTGCTACGTACTCTACCACAAGGAGTCTTATGTAAATAAATGGATCAAGGTGACTGGTGGAATGAGACTTCATTTACCCAAGTGGGTGAAGATTTAGGAGGGGATTTCCACCTAAGAGAATAGCATGAAACATGCAATTATATGCTTGGTCTACTTTCAAGGCTCTATCTTGAAAAATATGTTGTGATGTAGTGTGTGTGTGTTGTGTTTGTGTGTGTGTGTGTGTGTGTGTAAGTGTAAAAATCAGATTCTCTGATAATGTGAAGGTGCTATGACTTAGATGACCTCCTGTGAGTTACCTGTTAGATACACTTAAAATGTATGAGTTACTGTCTCTGTGTTCGCTAGTTCCAGGGACACAATAAAATTTTCACAGGCATCAGGGACTTAAACAACAGACGTTCATTTCCTCGGAGATCTGGAGAATGCAACTCCAACATGAGGAGCCCCTTTGCTTGAAGGATGAAGGACTAGCCACCTTTTTGCTGTGTCCTTGTGAGGTCTTTGCCTCTATGTGTGTTGGTGTCTGTGCCTCTTCTAATGTATTACCAGATGTGTTGCAGTAGTGCTACAAATATGAACTCATTTTATCTTAATTGTGTCTTCAAAGGTTGTAATTCCTACAATATTCCAAGATACTGTGGGTCAATTCATTAATATGTGAATTTTAGGAGGCCATAGTCTGACCCCTAAAACCGGATGTTACACAAACACATGGAAGTATACTAAAGCATATGGGCATTCATGAACTGGGACTGATCAGGTTCAACCTGCAAAAACTTATTGCACTCAATTTCTTTGCTTTGATTCCCCAGTGGAGAGAGGGAGACTGGTACCTAAGATGTTCTCTAGCCTACAATCTGATGGTGTCTCTGGTTGAAATAAGGTTGATAAATCAATATGATGATTACGAGTCAGTGGGTAGAACTGCTACCAAAGTAGTAGCACCAATATTATACAGTCTAAATTTGAAATATGCATCCAATTTATTGCTCTTTTTGTGACAAAAACCTCTAGAATTGAGTCTCTCATGGTTTAGACTTCTTTCATGGCCAAATTGATGACCAATTTCAAACTCTTTCTCTGTTGTGCATACACCCTTTGGTACAGAACACCAATTCCATTCAAAGTTGCACAGTTACATGCTGCTGTAAAGGCTGATTCCTTTATCACTCAAGAAGGAAACCATTCTAACTGTGTGTGTCAGTTCTGGATATGGCTTTTTCTGAAGGCTAATTCACTATTTGCAGTGGAGAATCATTTCTCAGAGTGAGACCTAAAGGGATAAATAGAGCATCTAGAATGGTATAGCTTTAATTTTAAAGTCAGAAAATAAGTGAGGCCAGTTAGTTGTTTGTGATTGTGTATGTAGATGAAGTAGGAAGCTAGCATCTTTAATAGCAGTCATCTTGCTCATCTGAGGATGCTATCAGGAGACCAAGTGCACTGACTGAAGGAGGGTCTGGCACACGGACGTGCAGCCGTGCTCTATGTGATCTTATCAGAAACAAGATCTCTTCACACGTGATCACATTAACATGGAGTCATACTTGATGAAAGCAGGATTTCATATACTGTGCTTTGATAAGAGAAAAGACACACGAAGTAAGTGCCAGGTGCCAACTGAGACAGAGATTGAAGAGACACAGCTTTAAGCCAAAGGATTTCAAGGATTATCAGCAGTCTCCCAAAGCTAGACAGATACATGGTAAGATTCTTCCTGATGAGAAGAATAACCTTATTGATGACAGTGTTTGAGGCATTTAAACTTCAAAGTGGTAAAGGTATAAATCAGCACATTAAAAAAAAAAAACTGTCCAATTTGTAGTATTTTTTCATGACAGCAAAAGAACACTGATACACAAGGCAATTCTCCTGTAACAGCAGGGTGAGAATACAAAGAACCTGGCTCTGTGATGATGCCAGGGAGTCAGAGATAAACCTACAGTACATTTGGTTCTACTGTTATTAAGGAATTTTTAGTTCCTATCATTTTAGTCAATTATAGATGACTTTTTAATAAAATCGGTTGCTGAGGATTACCACATGGATTGCAAGATTGTGGGTACTGTAGATATTTTGAGAGGGATAACACTTGGAATACCTTGGAATTCCCTATGCTGGTCAAACAGGTGGGGGCTCCATTGTGGAGATTTGGGAGCTTAATGTAAATGTGACCTCCTGCTTCCTCACAGTCTGCTGAAGCTTTGCATTTAGCATTGACAGTCTGGTACTTATTGTCACCCCACTGTTATCCCAGACTGGTGTGGCCTGGGGAAATGCAAGTGACATTTGCTTGGTAGCCAAGTCCCACACAAGCAGATTTCATTTGCTTTGTATCAAGCTCCTAGTCCAAGTTTTTATTAAAGATAAAGAGATGCAAAACTACCCAAATCGCATGCATGAAAACAAAATGTCTGCTTCTTCAGATAGTTCTATTTTTGTGTCTATAATTCTGCTCACCAACTGCATGTGTAACCTTTCTTTAAATTTGCAAAATAATTCAGAAGTTTTCATGCTGCCAATTGCTAATCAAACCTTCTTCATCAACATCCACGCCCTCTTCCCATTTGTCATCTTATTCATGCATTGCAAACAGTGGCTCATGCAGCTTTCTCTTCCCCTCAGGAAAACAACAGGCTGTGTAACCAAGGGGAAGCTTATTAGCAGCTAAAAGCTCATTTTTTAATGCTACCTAATCAGGTTGCCGACTCACTGAAATTATAAACCTTAAGAAAAAATAACCTCATTTAATGACTCAAATATTAGTGTGCCTTGTCAAACAGTGCCTTTAATATTGCTTTTTCCTCCCAAAGAGTTCAAGTGAGAACCCCTTGCCAGAATAAATTGGTAAACCTGTTTCTTTCTCAGTGCATATGGTGGAAACCTTTGAGGTCTGTCTCATTTATATAAGAGTGCTTGGCTGCTATTTTATATTCATCCAAATGATGTTATAAAGTAAAAGTAAGTATCAGCTCCAAGAAAGAGATCTTTAAAAAATATAAAGACTGGACATATCCATTCGTGCATAAGCAATATGTGGTCTTTTCAGTTTTGACTGGCTTTACTAAATTAAATTCATTTATTTTGCTTCGTGTTTCTTTCTTATATTAATCATTCATGCTGAAAGTTGATGCATGGCAATTCAGGTGCTTAAAATTTTCATAGATTTTAAATAGATGTTAAATTTGCGATGTTTCTAAAGGTATTTTCAAGTACTTAGAATTTTTATACATGCATGTGTTTTCATTTTCCGAAAAATGTGGAAGAACTGTGGCAATCATTTTTCATTTCTCTGCAACTCATCTCTAAAGAAACTGTTTGATCACTGACTAAAATACACTCTTCATTCCAGCAAGGATTCTACACATGTTTATGTCCTGCAGTCTGACTTACAGCTCTGTATCACTGTGTGGCCTAATCCATGATGTTCCTGAGGGCATGAAATGGTTTCAGGAGCCACATATGAACATCCACAGAGCAAGCAACATTGTTAGAATGAGCTCTGAAAACTACAAAGAAAGTTTGGCTTCCCCTACAAGTTATAAATACAGTCAATCTACAATGTCACAATCGATTTCTCTTTAAATATATTAACTGTAGAATCGATGCTAGAAAAAATTATAACAATCTGAAAATTTGAGAATAAAGAGTGGCTATCATTTTCCTGTCTTTAATTAAGGACTTTGGGGGGGGGAGATCTTAGTAGCCCATATTTTTTATTTACATATTCTTCTATTGACACTATTTTCCTTCTGTAACATATAGCAAAATTAGATCATTCCTGTGCACCATGACAGTTTTTTAAATATTGAAAGATAGGTAATATTTTCACTTAGTGTCTTTACATAAGAAAGACTATCACTGACATCCATACCTGTCTTCTTTTCATTACTTTGCAACTGTATTTTTTGCTATTAAATTTAGTGAGGACTCAGGACATAGGAGAACCTGTACTATAATATCATGTAATTCAGCTGTGGCCCAAATTTTCTGATCAAGAAGATTATAGGAGAGCAGGAAAATTGCCTGATGATGTAGAGTGTGCCTAAGGAGAGTCACATGGGGGAAAAACGTTCTCTCAGGCTTTCACAGATAGCAAATTGGTCAAGCAATGGCCATGACTCATCCACATGGCTGACACTGTCAAGGGATTTGTATAAAGTGTGGTACAGGGTTTCAGGATAAATCTTGAGGGGACTTGATTAACCTTGTCATATACAAAACTTACATTTATTGTTATATAGGTCTTGCTTCATCTTAGTCTTAACCATACAGCAAAAAAATATAAAAATGAGGTATAAAAAGTAAAGCCATGTTAATATGCTGAGCTGTAAAAGGCTCAAGTCAACAACTTCTGACATTGCCAGTCCTACAGATAACTCATTATTATTATGGACTATTAGACTAAATTTAGTATTTTTCTTGATATAACCAACAAAAGATAATGAAGTGTTAAAATCTTCTAGATTAAGCCAGGCATGCACAGGATGTACACCTACAATCCCACCATGCAAAAGGCTGAGGGCAGGTGGATTGGCATGAGTTCTACATCAGTCTGTAGTACATAGTTAAACCCTATCTCAAAACAAAAGGGAAGAAGAAGAAGGAGGAGGAGGAGGAGAAGGAGGAGGGTAAAAATTCTTCCAAGAAGAAGAAGAAGAAGAAGAAGAAGAAGAAGAAGAAGAAGAAGAAGAAGAAGAAGAAGAAGAAGAAGAAGAGAAACAAGAAAGAAAAAGAAAGAAGCAAGATCTTCTAGATTATATAGCATCATACATCATACAGTAATAATTGCAAGATAAACCCTAATTTTGAAATTGAGTTAAAACTTTCTCTTTCATTTTCTTATATTTGTACATATATTCCTCTTAAATGACTGCTATATATTTAATCAATGAATCGGCATTTATTTTGTCTTCAAATTTATCAGATATTTGAACTTTTTTTATTTTAGGGAAGGGTCTACAGGGTGTTCAGGGTCTCACTGCTAGATCAAATTCATAGTTATCCACCTGTTTACAGCCTTCTAAGACCTAGGATTACAGGAGTAGGCCACCACACCCAGTCTCAATTGCAGTCTCAGCACAGTCCAGGAGTGGGGCCAGCACAGCAAGCCCAGGGATTAAACCCCAAGCCCCTGCATCTGCTTGCAGGTGCTTTAATCCACTGAGCTATTCAGTTGGCCCTAGACATTTGAACTTTCTAGGCTAAAGAAACTTGTTCTACAAGTTACCCTAAGGAAAGTCATTAAATGTAATTTGACCACATCAATATTAACCTTCATTGAGCTTTTAATATAAAATATACTTCACAGTCTTCTTTAATTTCATGTTAATGTTTAATTTCTATTCTATGTTTTTACTTTCTTTTTTTCCTACTCATGTCAAATTAATAATAGAAAAAGAAAGAACCTCCACTTCTCAATAACATCTGTGTTTTTCATTGGGGAACACGAAATTGCATTGAGAAATCAAACATCCCTAAGTATCCACTATTTGGACACTACTTTACCAAAGTTTGGCTTTTTGTATTCCACCAGACACCACTGGGAACAAGTTCTTGAAAGAATACAAGGGATATTACTGGTAACACTAGATGCCATCTTCAAATACTCTGAGCCTTTCGCAGAAAAATAAAAATAATTCAACGAGCCCCTTTTTGTTGCCCAAATGGCTTTGATAATTGTCAATTTTTGAAAATAGCCTTATTCAGATTTTGAATTGTCTTAATTTTGTCTTATGTGTGCTAATCCATGAACACCTTGGCTGTTCTCCCTAGTATAATAGTATCAACAAAACTCCACCTTTACTTCTGTGAATGCTCATTGGATTTCATGTTTTTCATATGGTTTATTCTTCTCGTGTTTATGGCCTCCAATCTGTGTAGGATTGCCTTCCAGAAGTTCTGGATTCCATGGATTATACATATACTTCAAGTTCTACATAAAAGGCAAGGGCCTGGGGAGATAGCTCAATAGAATGCGCACTTGCCTGGCAAGCACAAGTTCTTGAGTTCAATCTCTGTTCTGAAGAAAAAAATAGACATAGATATAGATATAGGTATACGTATAGATATCGATATAGATACAGATATAGATATAGATAAGTGGCAATTTGTCCCTGGTTCCTCAGTTTCTAGGACCTCCACTTTAGCAACTGCATTCTGCTTTCTCTGTTAAGTTGGCATCAGCT
>PVKA01046038.1:0-15174 GCA_004027165.1 Ctenomys sociabilis | reverse complement strand
TTCAACACCTCATAAAAATATTCCATACAAATGAGCTTTAATTCTCATCTTCTTCCTCCTCTTTGTCCTGGTTAATCTGGAAGTAACCTAATTCATAACTCTTTGTTGCTGGCAGTCATTTGCAACCAGTCGTGCAGATTCTTCTTCTTCAAATGTTTTTTTTTTTTTTTTTTTTTTTGGTGAGATATTTCAAATACTTTTCGGAAAAAGGCACCTCGGAAGTCAAGGTGATCTTGCTCTTGCTCTTTTCAGTGGTGACCACCCCTGCCCCTACATTCCCGGCTTTGTCGTTTACTTTGATTCTTTCCTGGAGAAACTGCTCCAAATTGGCAGCGCCTATGATTCCATCTTCTACAGGACCTGTGCCGTCAAGGGTGAGCTTCGGGATCCGCTGCTTTGTCTTGCCCCCTTCACCACAAGCTTCTTTCACAGGCACCATGGCAGCCAACGAACCAGAAAGGGGCAAATAAATAATTTTTTTTTAAAGTGTTAACATTAAATATGAGGTACGAGAAGCTAAAAAAAAACACCTCAAAGAAGCAACCAATCCAAAATATGGCCCATTCTGTTCTACAAATGATAGGGTTTCTTTGACAAATGACATTGAGGAAAAGAGAAAGCAGATCATTATAGAGAAAAAGAAAATTTAAGAGACCACACCAAATGAAAAATCTTGTTTGAATGTTAACTCAGCAATTAAAAGAAACTTCTCAAACTATCTGGAAAATTTAAACAAAGTATCAGATATTAAGCAATTATTGCTAATTTTTATAGTTATAATGGCATCATGATTATATAAAGAAATAAATATCTTAGAAATGCATATATAAATGAAATACATATTAACATAATGTTAGCAATTATTACAGATGAACATACATTATTGTGCTTTTGCATTTTTAAAGTATTTCATTATAAAAAGAAGAAGGGCAGGTCAACTAAAAAGGAAAAAATAGAAATAAGGGGTAAAAAAAATCTTACCATCCTGGAAATTCTTGTTTACAGAATCAAAGGGCTATCTGTTAAAAGTCCTTGACTCCAGCAATCAATCCTGGCAGCAAATCTGGCTTTATCTCCCACACACGTCCTCTGTTTCTCTGTAACACATACGAAGCACTCAGAGGACTTCGAAGCACTCAGAGGACTTTGTAAGGACAGGAAGTGTTGGGGGTTGGTTTTTTCTGGTGGAAGCACTAGCACTTTAACAGCAGTAGTCCACAGTGAGACATCCCAGTGTCACCCATGCTGGCCTCAAACCATGCCTTAATAAGCTGACAGTCAAATTACCCACTTCTTCTGTTAACATCAGTCAGAAAGTAACTACAAGTTTAGATCCATTGAGACCACTTGTTAGACTCGAAAGTACTTGAAGGAACTTCTTTTACCTTACTCCCTGCCAAAACCCATCTATAAGCATGGCATCTGGCCCCTTCCTAAACACTACCATTTAATTTAACTAATGCCTCCAAGAGGCCTTAATACTTTGAATTCTACTGAGTTCAGCAAAACACTGTGCTACAAGATTATAAAGACGACTTTGATGAGTACTTTCCAGATGAAATTCCTTTGCCAGTCCCTAGAAATCTGATTACTAAAAAAATAACAGAAATGAGTGCAAAGAATAGAAAAAATGCAAAGCATCCAGCGAAAGTAAGATTAAATAGCATTTAAAAAAACCCTCTGCTCTTCGTTCTTCTCCCTTAGATTGGCTTTATATTACTGCTTGCTGAATTCCAGGGGTCCAGAACATTCAAGTATCAAAGAGTTGGCAAGCTCCACACCTAAAATTACCGTGGCTGTTATTAATGAATTGTTTCTATATTGAAGCTCCATCCCCTTTTTTAGCGTGAGAATTAATGAAATAAGTAATACACATTTGTAAGTTTTGAGAAGAATGGCACTATGTAGGTATTACTGCTACAACTGATAAAACTACAAGTTTAATTTTTGGGACCAGAAATCATAATAAAATACTTAGGAGCTTGCTTCAAGAGAATACTGTACCCATGCCAGACCTGCCACTACATTTTTGTGCACTACAATCACTCCTTAGCGTTCTGAGCGGGATGTTTCCTAACGACCAGTTACAGTGACGTGGCTTTATTCCCTTCTTATTTATTGTGCAGTCATACCACTGTGAGGTGCTATGACTGCAGCATCACAAATCAATTCCTAGACATCACAAAACAAGTTTTGACAAGCGGGGATGTCCCTCATTTAGAGTTCCCTTCTGGATAAGATACTGGAGATTTGTTGCAAGGAACTTCTTCGGAGAAAACAATAGGAGGATGAAAGATTGTGAGCATTTTTTTCCTCTGTAAATAAAAATGCCAATAAAACAACTCTGCTGACCGTGTGAAGCAGGGCTTCTCTTTGGGGTCAAGGCCAGAGTCCGGACACTTTATCACCTCATCCTCTTCCTCTGATAAGACTCCAGCCGGTCCTAATAAGGTCCTTCTCCATAACAATTTAGACATTTAAAAAAGAAAGTACTTGAGAAAGGAAGACAGATATGAAGAGGACTTGCCAGTCTGTTGAAGGTCATTGGTCCAGAAAGATGCCTCAGGTCCTGCTGCTCACCAGCCTCTTCATCCTGGTCACCCCTGTGTCGCCCATGGGTGAGTCTTGAGTCAAGAACTTGGCACGAAAATTCTTCATTGTTGTGACTGGCTACTGTGTACAGGCTAAGGACTAGATTTCAGTGTCTCAAGTGGCAGTTCTAGAATTGTGTAAGAAAAATCTCATTCTCTATGAAAATGTGTTCCCATGGAATTTCTGTTATGTGTTCCATTCAGCCTCTTAGGTGGGCATCAGAACTTTCATGAATCCACCACATGCAGCTGCTTTCCACAAGCTAAATATTTCTTGGGGCTCCCATAAAAGGAGCTCCAGTCTCTTTATATTCTAGGCACTGTTATAGTTACCACTTGAAAGATGGTCTTAGAATTTAGAGATGAGCTTAGAAAATTTTCTTTAAATTTAAGGATGTGAGAGCTCTGACCTCACGAAAGGCATAGATCTGGATAAGCCAGACTTTACCCTTGAACTTTAAAAATACGTGTGACTTTTTGCTCAGCCCAAGCAACTGCTGAACTTTCTCAATTCTCTTGTTTGGCACAAAACTACCTAGGCAAAGGAAGTTTCATTTCATGCTGGAACTCTGGACAAAACCTAAGTCTACGTGGAAGTGTGGGGAGAGGGACATTCCCTCATGGCATTTTTGTGTAAATGGGTAGTTGGGTGAGCCTGGTTTATTTCTTTCAGGAACTCTGACACTTTAACAAAGTAGGCTTGAGGGGCCAAGGAGAGAAAATTAGTCAAGTAGTTTCCTGGGTGGGATCCTGGAACAGGGAGAGATGCGGGTAAAAACTAAGGAAATGTGAATAAAACTATTAGCTTGAGTTCACGCATTAACAGTGGCTCACTGATTGTAGCAACGGTGCCATGCTAATGTATGCAATGCATGTACAATGAGTGTGCCAGCAGACATGGGGGCAGATTCCGGGGGAACCCTTTAGTGCTGTGTTCTCAGTTTTTCTCTAAGTCCTCAGTTGTCTCCGCAGATGGGCTTGAGCCACCATCCGTGATCAGCTAATCTGCCGCCCAGCCAGTGAAGCAAGGGTTGGGCAGAATCTGTCTAGTCTGTCAGGGACCTCCAGCCAGGGTCTGCCGGTTACTGCCCTGCTTGGCCCTCCACAGCTCTCCTGGCCCCATCTCAGCGCCTAGGATGTCTGGCATTGTCTGGGGAAAACTGTGGAGGCCGGGGGAGACCATGGAAGTGAGCAGAGAAGAGCACAAGGAGGTTCTGGAAGGGCAGGAGTTGAGAAAGAAAACTGGGGAGGGGGCTAGAGAGAGGGGAGGAAGGACTGAGCTGCACAGGATAGGAGTGCTGGCCCTGCTCCAGGTGGCCACAGGCCTACAGGCAGGGGGCCTGAGGGTATGTGGAGCAGGACCCAGATTCCAGATGCCAGGGTCAGGAGCCTTCCCATGGATGAGCACCTATCCACAAGTTAGGGCCAATATGCCTAACACCAAATTCTGAACCCACCCTCAGACTGAAAACAGAAATCACCAGTGGCCAGATTGTTAAAGGACTGAGTTACTATCTTGAAGGGGGATGGAGGAGGACGAGAACATTTAATGTTAGAAGATATGGCATGGCTAACATAGGGACACCTACACATTATTATTTTATAGCAGAGGATCAGTCAATTTCTCTTTTTAACACAGATCCCCTACAAGAGAGGAAGTGAACTTTTTTAAGTGAACTTTTTTTTGAGACAGCTATGCAGTTCAGGCTGGCCTTGAGCTCACAACCATCCTGCTGCTTCAGCCTCCCAAGTACTGGGATTACTGGCTAGAACTTTTTTTTTTTTTTTTTTTGTAGAACCAGGGATTGAACTCAGGCCCTTGTGCTTGCCAGGGAAGCACTTATCCTACTGAGCCATCTCCCTGGCCTAGAAGTGAACTTTTCACAGCATAAGTGACAGTTAAGTTTAAAGAAAAACTATGAATCATGAAATAGTCATTACAGGAATTTCTGTAGAAACCATTAAAGGTTGAGTAGCTAACCACTTC
Organism: Ctenomys sociabilis; assembly: GCA_004027165.1. Classification (NCBI taxonomy): domain Eukaryota; kingdom Metazoa; phylum Chordata; class Mammalia; order Rodentia; family Ctenomyidae; genus Ctenomys; species Ctenomys sociabilis. The sequence goes on along the minus strand of PVKA01046038.1, from coordinate 10,596 downwards.
TCACAAAATCAGAGGTGGGAGGTGAGCACAGTATTTCTATGAATTTATAATTACCTGTGAAATTGCTCCGGAAATTTGCTTGGCAAGAGAGTGACAGGCAGGGAGCAATGGAGAGAATTTTCTCCATGGAGGAGGAAGAAAGGCTGATGGTGTTTCTTCCTCTCTGGAGACATCAACCTGTGCTGATGGGTTCATACCTCTGGGGACACTTTAAAGAGAAGGTTGCGTGTGCTATCTGAAACTCTGCAAAGCTGTTATTTCCAGAAAACACAGTGTTCTGCTTATTTCTTGTCCCACGCTGTCCTATTTCCTCTGGGGATTGCTCACCAGTGTAATGCATGCTGCAGAGCAGCAGAGGTGGGCCAGGGCATTTTTCTTTACAGTGAAAGGACCTTTACACTTCCTATCATGGTAAACTTCCCACTGAGGGACAATTCAATTTGTGCTCTTCTTTACCAGCCATTCAAATCCATATAGCCTGTCTTGTGACTGTGTAGTTAAACTATCCCCTTCATGATTTGTTGTTATTGTAATCAAATTCTTCATTCCTTTTCCATAAGTCTGTTCCAGTTTTCAAAACTAACATGTTTTCTTTAGTCTTCTTTTTCCCCTATAGTTCTTCACTTCTTCTCCAGTCACCAGTATTTAGATTTAGCCCCCTCCAGAGATGGTCAGCACTCTTGGCCAAGTTAGTTGGTGATTTCCACAAAGGACAGCCTCCTTGGGTGTGTGGGCACAGTACTGAGAATGCTGTAGAGCCCTAACCTCCCTCATCTGGACAACTATCCTTCTATTCACTGATGACTGTCTAGTCTAATGCTAACGCTAACCCTTAGACAGGCTTGAGATAATGCTGTGAAGGGATTGTTGAAAAATGTTTAAATCACATAGAGGAATCTTCAATAATTACTTTTGGAGGCTTTAGATAATTTGTAGAGCTCACAAAAGCCAAAATGCAAGATCAAGAATGTGGACTCGGGCAGCTGGCACTGTGACCCAAAGCGTCACTAGGTGCCTCTGAGGTCCCCTCTCTGTCCCCAGCCCTAGATCCTTGTTCTGCTTACATCAGCCTGAATGAGCCCTGGAGGAACACTGAGCACCAGTTTGATGAGTCTCAAGGTACACCTCTGTGCGACAGCCACGTGGACGGGGAATGGTACCGCTTCACAGGTATGGCAGGGGATGCCATGCCCACCTTCTGCATACCGGAAAACCACTGTGGCACCCACGCACCCATCTGGCTCAATGGCAGCCAGCCTCTGGAAGGTGATGGCATCGTACAGCGCCAGGCCTGCGCCAGCTTCAAGGGGAACTGCTGCCTGTGGGATACCACGGTGGAGGTCAAGGCTTGCCCCGGGGGCTACTACGTGTACCGCCTGGCCAAGCCCAGCGTCTGCTTCCACGTGTACTGTGGCCGTGAGTACCTGCCCCCCCCCCACTGCTCCACAGTGGAACAGTACTGTGTGAAACCCAGCGACAGTGACAGTAGTGTCTTGGGGTCCGAACAACTTTGATTTGGCCAATAATACCTCCCCCCCAAAAATACCTCCCAGTTATGACTTCTGAAATCTATTTTCAGAATTTCTGAAAATTTCCTAAAGAAGTAGAAAGTGAAAGGAAATGTAACTAGACCAGGTGTACTTTTTGGTTTGTTTTTTTTTTTTTATTCCATTCAAACAAAACATTAAAATATAAAATGTTGATTTAGTTTTTCTAAATAGTAGCTTTCCAACCTTTTTGAATACAGAAGATTCACTTATAGGATGGTTAAAATCATGACGGATGGATGGATGGATGGATGCACAGGCAGCTGTATGATGAATTGTGCTTCCAATCCGTCAATTGATTCAAATGCTATGTAATGGAAAGAAGCTACTTGAGGCCAATAATAGTTTTAAATAAATTTCTGTGTTATCAGTTCCACCACAATCTCTATGTTGATACTGGGGATTGAACCCAGAGCCTTGCACATGCTAGACCAGTGTTTGACCTTTGAGTTGCATCTGTGTATACTTTAAGAGTACATGGCAGAGTGCTGTTACTTAGCCTGTTGCCCTTGTTCTCTATTGGTATGTGACTGCAGTACGTAATCATCACACTCCTCTACAGCTCATGTATGGTGACAATTCTACATTTGCAGAAACCGTGTGGCCACCCGCAGGCCTGGATGTGAAGGTGGGAACCACTGATCTAAATGAGCAAAGATGCCCCTCCCCAAGCAGTTTATCTGTTTTTGGTGGGTGATGTAATCCTGAACCATGAATATTTTTTCAATGGTGGTTGGGAACTCACACCCCATGACCATTCTCATGAGACTCAAGCAAGAGTAAGAGTCCTCTGGCCCTCATATCGCAAAGACAAAGATACACCTTTATCTCTCCATAGATTTTTATGACATCTGCGATGAGGACTGCCATGGCAGCTGCTTGGACACCAGCCAGTGCACGTGCTCACCAGGCAGCGTGCTAGGCCCCGATGGGCAGACGTGCTTTGGTAAGGAGTCATCAGGAGGTAGGAACAGGCCATGGGTCCGAAGGGACCAATCAGAATCTCTTCCTGCCACAGAGCTCTGTCACTGTCCCATGGTGTGTCCCTGAGTGCTTGCAAGGTGTCTAACTTTTCCGTGTGTGGCTAATGCTCAAGCTGAACCTCTGATGTGCAGAGGGGCAGCATGGAGTTGTGATGTCTCCCATCGTAGCCACGTGGTTGGGGAGTGCTTGAGATGTGGCTAGCGGGACCTAAGATCTGAATTTTAATTTCAAAAGGGATCCCTGATTCAATTATTAGAAGATCAAATGTGTCTAGGGGAAATTTTGCATAACTAAGTTTTATCTTTACTTATCTAACAGCAAATATAGAGTTCAAATGTTTCTGACGACAATTTGGCATCCTAATTCAGGTGTGCTATCACTTCATTTCAAAGCACGTTCCAACACTTTGTATTATTTATCAGTGCTTCCGGGAGTTCTTCAGGCAGATATTAAAGCATAAATATGTGCTTGTTAACAAAGCACATATTTCTTTGTACATCAAAGATATCACATCACACACATTTTCTCCCTAACTTACATCTTTGCCTATCAAAACCTCAGGTTCCTATGTGGGGCACATGTGCTTCACAGAGATCATGAAGCACCTGAAATTACAAGCAGACTTTTGTGGTTTTATATGTGTGTCAATTTTAGTCCTTGTTTAGTTTCATTTATTTTTTATCTGAATTATTTTTTTAATTTCTAATTTTTATTAGTACATATTGGCAGAACCTAGTCATTACACTCACCGGGGGGAGGTGGTGCATGTACATAACCCATGTTGGCCCTTTTGTCTTCCCTTCCTGTGGCCTCCCTCTTCCCCTCCACCCATCTCTTGGTCCCTTCCCATTTCCAGGGATTCTGTCTTCCTGTTTCCCATCATCCATCTCTTACATTACTCTTTTATGTACACTTGAGGTTTCTCATGTGTAAGAAACTATGTGATAGTTCAGCTTGTGTGTCTGATACATTTCACTTCACATATTGTCTCAAGGCACATCCATTTGCCTACAAATGACTCAAATATATCCTTTATGGCTGTGGAGTTCTCCATTATATGTAAATATCACATCTTCTTTACCCAGGCATCTGTTCATGGATAGCTGTTTCGAGTTTCACTGCTATTGACATGGATATGCATGCACCACTATAATTGGATGTCTTGAACTCTTTCAGGAAGCTGTCTAGAAAGAGATTAGCTGGGTGGAATTTCTAGTTTCAGTTTTTTGACAAATCTCAGTAGTATTTGTTATTTGATTCACTGATGATTGCTATTTTTTCTAGGGTCAGATAGAATCTCAGTGTCATTTTAATTTGCATTTCTCTAATAGATGTTGAACATTTTTTCATGTATTTATCGGCCATTTGTACTTCTGAGAAGCATTTATTTATATCAGTTGCCTATTTTTTGATTGAGTTTTTATTTGGAAGGTCTAATTTTTTTTAACTCTACATATATTGTAGATATTCATCTTCTAAGGAATAGGTGGCAATTTTTTTTTTTTTTTGCATTCTGTAGAATGTCTCTTCATTCTGTTGACTGTTTCCTTTGCTGCACAGAAGCTTTTTAATTTGACATAAATCCATTTTTATTTCTTGCGCATTGAAGTTCTATATAGAAAATCCTTGCTTAAGTCCTTGAGAGATTTATCTACTTTATCCTGCAGTAGATTAATGTTTGTTTGAATATGCAGATCTTTGATTCACTTTTATTTTAGCTTAGTACATGGTGAGAGATAAGGGTCTAGATTCCATTTTTGCATGTGGAGAGCTAGTTTTCCCAACACCATTGGTCTCTTCCAGGGTAAGTTTTTGGACCCCTTTGTCAAGGATCAGATGGCAAAATGTGATCAGGGCTGTTTCTTCATTCCTTTATTCTGTTCCACTGAGCTGCAAGTCTATTTTTGTGCCAGTACCATCCTATTTTTACTACTAAATCTTTATGATATAATTTGAAAACTGTAATTCCTTTCTTGCTCATTATCCCATTATCCCTCTTCTGGTTACATATAAATTTTAGGATTGTTTTTTCTAGTTTAGTGAGGAATTCTGTTGCTATTTTGATTGGGATTGCATTAAGTCTATGTATGAGTTTTTGAAATATGGCCATTTGTCAGTGTTTGTTCTGTCTGCCCAGGAGCAGGAGATATCTGTTTTCTGATGTCCTGTTCTGTAGCTTTTGTTGTAGGGGGTCTTTTGGGCCCTAGGAGATGGCTCAGTGGAATAAGTGTAGGGGGTCTTTTATTTCCTTAGTTAGATTAATTCCTAAGTATTTAATTTTTCTTGAAATTACTATAAATGGTCTTTTTCCTGGTTTCTTTCTCAGTTGGTTCTTTTTTTTTTTTTTTTGCGGAACCGAGGATTGAACTCAGGCCCTTGTGCTTGCCAAGAAAGCGCTTATTCCACTGAGCCACCTCCCCAGCCCAGTTGGTTCATTATTGGTGTACAGGAATGCTATTGATTTTTGTGTGTTGCTTTTGTATTCTGCTACCTTGATGAATTTATTAGTTCTATGAGTCTTGGTGAAATGTTTTGTGTCTTCTATATAAAGGATCATGTATTCTGGGAATAAGGATATGGAGTTTTTCCTATGTGCATCCCCTTTATTTCTTTCTCTTGCCTGATCGCTCTGACTAAAGTTTTTAGTACTATATCGAACATGAGTGATAATAGTAGATCTCTTTATCCTGTTTCTGATTTTAATAGGATGCTAGCAGTAGATTTGTCATAAATGGCTTTTTTCAGATCAAAATAAGGTCTTTTTATACCTGTTTCCTTCAGTATTTTTTTTTATCAAGTACAGATGTTGGATTTTATATCAAAGGCCTTTTCTGTGTCTCTTGATATGATCATGTGATTTTTGCCCTAGCTTCTGTTAATGTAATGTGTTACATTCATTAATTTGCATATGATAAACCATCTTTGCATTATTGGGGTGAATCTTACTTGATCATAACGTACAATCTCTTTAATGATTTGTTGCATCTGTTTGCCAGTATCTGATTGAGGATCTTTGCATCTTTGCTCATGAAAGAGATTGCCCTTTCATTTTCTTTTTTAGTTGATTTATTTTCTGGTTTTGGAATCAAGATACTACTACTTTCTAGAAATGGAGCATTGGAGTACTCCTCTCAACTTTATTAAACAGTTTGGAGAGTATTAGCATTAGATCTTTTTTGAAGTTTCTGTAGAATTCAGTGGTGGATCCATCATATACTAAGTTTTTCTTAGTTGGTAGGTATTATTTTTTTATTTATATATCTGGTACAGGGTCTCATTACCCAGCTTAGCCTCATCATGAGCCTCCTGTCTCAGCCTCCCCAGCACTGAGATTACAGGCATGCACCACTGTATCTGGTTTCAGTGGCCACTACTGAGTGCCCAGATTCAGGGGTTCTGGCACAGCATGCAATACTGGGGATTGAACCTAGGTCCTTGTGCTTGCCAGGCAGCAGGTGCTTATGCTGCTGAGCTATCTCTCTGGCCCTGTTAGTAGGTATTTTAAGAATTACTTCTATTTCACTGTCTATTATTGGATTATTCAGGGCTTTTATATTTTCTTGGCTCTATTTTGGTAATTCACATATATGTAGGAATTTATCAATTTCTTCAATTTATTGGAATGCAGGTTTCCAAAGTACTTAGTATAATCTTCTGGGTTTCAGTTATGTCCATTATAGGAGTCAGGGAGATAGCTCAGTGGAATAAGTGCTTGCCTGACAAATGCAAGGTCCTAAGTTCAATCCCTGGTACTACCAAAAAAAAAAAAAAACCCTCAGTTATATCCATTGTGATTTTGTCTTTTTATTTCTAATTGTATTGATTGGGGTCTTTTCCTTTTTTTTTTTTGAAAGATTACCTAAGGGTTTGTCTATTTTGTTTATTCTTTCAAAGAACCAGCTTTTCAATTTATTCTTCATGTTGTTTTTTAGTCTAAATTTCTGCTCTGATCTTTATAATTTCCTTCCTCATGCTATCTTTTTGTTTGGATTGTTCTTGTTTTTGTAAAACCTTGAAGTACATCATTAGGTTATTTATTTTGAGCTTGCTCCTCATTTTCTGCTATGGACATTCACAGTTATAAATTTCTATCTTAGGACTGCTTTCAATGTGTCCCATAAGTTCTATGACCCATTGATTATTCAAGAATGTATTGTTTAATCTTCATATGTTAGCATAAATTCTATGGTTTCTTTTCCCATTGATTCCTTTGTTCAGTGCACTGGTAGTTTCTGTGAGATAATTTCAATTATTTTACATTTATTTAAGCATGCTTTATAGACATGATCTATTTTTGAGAAAATTCCATGTGCTATTGAAAAATGTGTATTTATTGTTATTGAGTAGAATACTCTGTAGATATCTATTAAGTTCAGGTGCTAAAGGTATGTTTCAACTCCGATTTTTAAAAACATTTTACCTAGTTAATCTATTTGTAATAGCGTTTGTCGTATTAAGGTCCCCTGCTCAATTATGTTGATGTTTATGTGCTTTGATGGGGACCCTGAGAACTAAACTCAGGTCTTTGCACCTGCCAGGCAGATGCTATGCCACGAAGCTATATCCCTGGCCCCAGTATGCTATTTTATGTCCAGAAATATTTTATGAAATTGGGTACACTGGTGTTTGGTGCATATACTTCTACAATTATTCCACCTTCCTGTTGAATTGTTCTCTTAACCAATATGTAGTGACCTTCTTTGCCTCTTCTGATCAGTTTTAGCTTGAAGTTCATGTTGTCTGAAAATAGGATTGCAACTCCTCCTTACCATCAAGGTCCCCTTGTTTGGAATATTATTTTCTTCCCTTTGATTTTAGTCTGCAAATTTTTTTATTACATGTGTTTCATGTATATGGCATACCATTGGATTTTGTTTCTTAATCTTGCTTCCCTGGGCAGGGGATATGCCTCAGTGGTAGTGTTCTTGCTTTGGGTGCACAAGGCCCTGTGTTCAATTCCTAGCAACACACACACACACACAAAAAAAAAAAAAACCCTCTAGTTTTCCAATCTGTATCTCTTGACTGAGGAATTGAGACTATTTGCATTGAGAGTTATTAGTGAGATACTTCTTTTTTTTTTTTTTTAAACTTATTTTGTTGTGGGGTCTCACTATGCAGCTTGGACCTGTGCTGATTTTCCTGCTGTCAGCATCCCCAGCACTGGTATTACAGGCATGTACCACTATTCCCAGACTCTGACGGGCTCAGCCTGCCCTGGGGGCAAGGGTGGCATGGCGTGTGATGCCAAGCGTCAAGCCGTGGTGTCTGAGCTTGCCTAAGCAGGCACTTTAGTCCATTGAGCTATGTCACTGGCCCCCAAGATACTTATTCTTACATTGTACTGTTTTGATGTTCTTCATACCTTTTTATTCCCCCCTTTTTTTTTTTGGCAGAACTGAGGATTGAACTCAGGTCCTTGCGCTTGCCAGGGAAGCACTTATTCTGCTGAGCCATCTCCCCGGCTCCCCTCCCGCTTCTTCTTATCTGCTCCCCATATATGATATATCTATTGCACTATAATTTTTGGCTTCATTGTCTCTGTAGAGAAACCTTGAGACTTTTTTGAGTGTTGGTTTTGTTGTAATGAATTTCTTAAGGTGTTCTTCATCACAGAAAGACTTTATTTCTCCATCATTTTTCTTCTCTTTTTGAGACATGGTCTTACTTATGTAGTTCAAGCTGGTATCAACCTCACAGTGATCCTCCTGCCTCAATCTCTCAAGTGCTTGGATTACAGGTGTACACCACCATGCCTGGCTTCTCCATAAATATTTAAATATAGTTTTGCAGGGTATATTAATCTGGTTTGAAAGTAGTTTTCTTTTAGGGCTTAAAGCACTTCAAGTTTTCCTGGCCTTTAAGGTTTGTGTTGAAAAGTGTACTGTAATTGTAATCTGCTTAATGTTATAAATAATTTGTTGCTTTTCTCTGACATTTTTTGAGATTCTATCCTTGTATTGGACTTCTGTGATTTTGACTATGATGTCATACAGAGAAGTTCCTTTCTAATTATGGCTGTTTTGAGTTCTACAAGCCTGCTTATCTATATGCTAATTTTTTTCTTGAACTTGGAAAGTTTTCTTCTATTATTTGCATAAGCAAGTTTTTCTAATGCCGATCATGCTATCTTTCAATTTTTCACTAATTTCCATAATCTTAGTCTTCTTTGCAGCCTCTTGCAGGTCTCGGGCCCATTCTCCATGATCTCTTACTGTATAGGGACCTTTCTAAGTGTGCGACCCCCTGCCTCAGCACTATTTTCTAGCTCTGATACTCTTGCCCCACATTTGGTCACTCCTACTGCCCAGACTTTCAGTAGCATATTATACCTCTTGGATTTCTGTTTGGTATATTTTCATGGATTAATTTTTTGTTAAACTGGGAACTCATGCTTTATATTGCTTTGTTTAGTTCTGCTAGCATTTTATTAGTGTCACCTGCAAGCTCAGGGATCACATTAAGCCCATTATATGTTTAGTTATATTATCTTTGAGCTCACTGAGTACCTTATTGATCTGACTTTTTTTTTTTTGGTCCTTTCTTTTATCACTTCATATAAGTCAGATGTTTAGCTTTTTATTTCTTCTGCATCAGTGGGTTAGCTCTGGGGAAATGGAGAATTTGGAGGAGCATTTTGTTGTCTTGTTTTCACATTTCTTCTCTTTCTTTTTTTGGTTTATTATTATTATTATTATTTTTTTTTCTTTTGAGACAGGGTCTCACTATGCAGTTCAGGCTGGCCTTAAGCTCACTTTGTAGCTCAGGCTGGTCTCGAACTCACAACAATCCTCCTGCCTCAGCCTCCCGAGTGCTGGGATTACAGGCATGCGCCACCATGCCCGGCTTCTTTCTTTGGTTTATTGAGGGTTGAAGGTCAATTATAGCTGAAAGACTTTGTGGTTAATATGGAGATATGTTTAGTTAGTGAGTGCTTTCTAGTCATGCACTGTGGGTATGGCTAGCTATCGGCCATTGCCTCTCTCTCATATATGATCACTGCCATTAATCTGAGCGTGCAGTGTAACTGACCCAGCACCCAGTTCTTTTGTGTTAGAGAAGACAGTTCCCCTCTCTCTGGGAGAAACATTAGCTTCCCAGGCTGTTTTGTTATTTTCTCTGCTTTAATTTTCATTTAAACACAATAATTCTATTTATTTATTTATTTTTTGCAACACCAGGGATTGAACTCAGAACGCTGTACTTGCCAGGCAAGTGTTTATTCTACTGAGCTATCTCTCCGGCCCCTAAACATAATTATTTTATTTATTTTAAGTTATATACTTTTTAAGCAGACAGAATAGTATAAAAATAATATGACATACACAAAGGTAACAAAGTTTAACTATAATTAACTTTGCTTTCTTTTTCATTTAAATAAATTTTACAGGTCAAAACATCACCCTGCATCTCATTTTCCTCTCTCATTCTCCAAGGGTAATCCGTTATGTTTGTATCCGTGACAGCACTGCATAGCACTAATTTGTGTTTTCTTAAAATTAACATAGAAATACTTGTTTATCTCAGGTGTAAGATTTTTCTCTATTGCATATCCATAAGAATAGAATTCCTGGTGTATAGAGTATCTAAACTGACTGTAAATCAGAATCAATCCCAAATAATAATGTCCTATATAAGAAGAACTGTATTTCTCCCTCACATTAGAAAAAGTCCAGGGTTTAGGGTCAGCCAGACAGCTCAGTGGACTAAAGCGCCGGCTTAGGCAGAGCACAGTGGTTGGGGTTCGATCCCCAGCCCACCCCCAGGGCACGCTGAGACAGGGTTGTGTGCCTGTAATCCCAGCGCTTGGGAGACTGAAAACAGAAGGGTCACTATGAGTCTGATCTATGTAGTGAGACCCTATAAACCCTGTAGACCCTGTACTAAATACATAGAAAGAAAGAAAAGAAAAAGTCCAGGGTTGGAATGGAGGGCTTCAAGAAACTCAAGCAAAGGTGTAGCCATGGGGCTGGGGAGATGGCTCAATGGAATAAGTGCTTCCCTGGCAAGCGTGAGGGCTGAGTTCAACGCCCTGTTCCACCAAAAAAAAAAAAAAAAAAAAAAA